>CAUYON010058679.1:0-22855 GCA_963573935.1 Arctocebus calabarensis
TTTTTTTTTTTTTTTTGAGACAGAGCCTCAAGCTGTCACCCTGGATAGAGTGCCATGGCCTCACAGCTCACAGCAACCTCCAATTCCTGGGCTCAAGCAAGTCTCCTGCCTCCGCCTCCCACGTAGCTGGGACTATAGGCACCCGCCACAACGCCCGGCCATTTTTTGGTTGCAGCCATCATTGTTGGTTGGCGAACCCGCCAGCTCAAGTGTACTCAGCTGGTGCCTTAGCCCGCTGAGCCACAGGTGCCGAGCCTGGTACACCTTTTAACTAACCGAATTGAATCCTTTACAAACTGCCGACTTGGCTCAACAAACTGCATTACTTGATCCATTATTGCCTGCCCAGCAGCTACCTAAGATGCTCTTTATTTTTTAGAGCCCTCGGTAGAGTGCTGTGACATCACAGCTCACAGCAACCTCTAGCTCTTGGGCTTAGGTGATTCTCTTGCTTCAGCCTCCTGAGTGACTGGGACTACAGGCGCCCGCCACAACACTCAGCTATTTTTTGTTGCAGTTTGGCCGGGCCCTGGTTCGAACTCACCACCATCAGTATATGGGGCTGGCACCCTACTCACTGAGCCATGGCGCCGCCCTGAATAACCTCACAGTTCACTTTCTCCCAGGAGCTACAGCGGCTGGAGACAGAGCTGGGCCGTCCTGCTGAGCGCTGGAAGGATACTTGGGACCGGGTGAAGGCTGCACAGCGCCTGGAAGGCCGTCCAGATGGACGTGTGAGCAGGGATAGAGGTGGTGGAGGGCGTGTTGCCTGGAGCAAGTAGAATCTCCTCAGCCCTAACACAGGCCCTGCCCTCCTGCCCCCAGGGCACTCCCAGCTCCCTACTAGTGTCCAGTGTGCCCCACCACCGCCGCTCGCTGGGTGTGTACCTGCAGGAGGGGCCTGTGGGCTCCACCCTGAGCCTCAGCCTGGACAGCGACCAGAGTAGTGGCTCAACAGCATCCAGCTCCCGCCAGGCTGCCCGCCGCAGCACCAGCACCCTTTACAGCCAGTTCCAGACAGCAGAGAGTGAGAACAGGTATTAGGCACTCCCATCACCATGTGGGCACCTCTGAGCAGGGTTTCGGATCCCAGGTAGTTCTCAGTGGGGTATGCAGTTGTCTTTAGGGCGCTCTAGTCATTTATTAGGGTGGGAAGATTTGTGTGGGAGGCCATGCTGGTGGCCCAAGTGTAAACCAAAATTGGAAGGAGTTTGGAGCATAGAGCCAGGGACCACAGGCAGCCTGTGGGAGGGGCAGGGGCTGTGGTTGACCTGTGAGGTGAGGCCAGCAGGGTCTGTCTCACCCTCTGAGGCTGGAGGAGTCACATTACTGTGGCTGAGACCTGACTGAGTGCTCTTCTTGGCGAGACTGCTTTCCCAAGACCTTGAGGCCCTGGTGGTGTGGGACCCTCCATAGTGTATGGAGGGGTGTGGTGTGGAGCCTTTGCCTCTCCTTTCTGGGGGTAATCCTTTCCTTGGGCCTGCAGCTGTAGGGCTGCTTCATAGCCCCCTGGCCAGTGCTCTCTGGCAAAGGGATCTTGATTTTATTACCTGGCCTGGGACAACTGCTGGGGCCTGAACTTGGCCTGGTTCTATACACATAGGTCCTACGAGGGTACCTTATACAAGAAGGGGGCCTTCATGAAGCCATGGAAGGCCCGCTGGTTTGTACTGGACAAGACCAAGCACCAGGTAAGTGACTCGTAGGGGGAGGAGGGACTGGGGAGTGGCCAACCTGACTCCATGGCCCTTCTAGCTGCGCTACTATGACCACCGTGTGGACACGGAGTGCAAAGGTGTCATTGACCTGGCAGAGGTGGAGGCTGTAGCGCCAGGCACACCCACCATGGGTGCCCCTAAGACCGTGGATGAGAAGGCCTTCTTTGACGTGAGTCTCAGCCGGGCCTGGGAGTTGGGAGGGAGGGGCTCCAGTGTGGGGCTGTGGAGTCACTGACCCACCCATTCCCAGGTGAAGACAACGCGTCGCGTTTACAACTTCTGTGCCCAGGATGTGCCCTCAGCCCAGCAGTGGGTGGACCGGATTCAGAGCTGTCTGTCGGACGCCTGAGCTCCCTGGCCCTGCCTAGGCTGCTCTGCTTCCAGTCGTTACAGACCACTAGGGGTGGGCAGGGCCGCCCCGGCCATGTTTACAGCCCCGGCCCTCGACAGTATTGAGGCCCCGAGCCCCCAGCACTTGTGTGTACAGCCCCAGTCTCTGCCCCGCCCCACCCCATCCCACCCCACCCGGCCGGCTCTAACTTATTCCAGCATCATGGGTGAGCACCATGCTGGGAGGTAGCCATGGTACAGCCCCGAGATGGGCCTGTAAATAGTCTGGCCCCATCAGTGTGCTGGCCCGGGCCGGCCGGCCACAGATGAATTGTTTCTAGAATCAGAGTCTATATAAAGAGAGAACTAACAATGTGCTGACCCTCATTTGCCGCAGACGTCTGCCCCTTGGGGTGTCCCCTCAACAGTCCTTGGTGGGCTGTGTCCTGTGGTGTCTGTTGTGGGGCTTGTCCTTCGCTGCGGCTTTCTTGTCTCAGTTCTGCCTGGCTGCTGTGTCCTTGGCTGTGATAGGTGCCGGCTCCAGTGGGGGTTGGCAGTAGCAGAAGCAACAAGGGTTATGAGCATTGCGAAGGCAGAAAGAGGGTCCAGGTGTCTAGGAATCGCTACTGGTAACCTGGTTGTCAGGAGGTGAGCAGCAGGTGTGGAAGAGGGGAAGCGTCCAATAATGACAGGGCTAGGCTAGGTGCTAGCTGTAGTGGCAGGGTGTGGAGCACCGTGGGGGGGAAACAAGCCTTAGGTAGGCTATTGAGACCTCCTGGGGCTCCCCAGGACCAGATGGATGCATCCTGCCCTCTCAGTTGGGGGTTTGTGGGTAGGTGTGCTACAAACAGCCCTGGGCACAGGGCAGTGGCAGGGCCTGAGAGGGACTAAGTCATTTCAAACCCTCTGATTTAGCCAGCGAGGACAAGCACCTGAGGCCCACCAACCTTCTGATTGGTGTTTTACTCAGGAGCTTCAGGTTGAACTTTTATTTTCTAACAGAAACAGCTCAGTCCTTTGTTCACGTTTAGAGACCTGCTGCTGTGACGTGGCTTGTACCCCCTGTTCCATGGGGTAGGCCTGGGGGCCTACAGCTGAACACCACACGGGGTTTCCAGTAAAGAAGGACCAGCTTTTATTGAGAATTGGGTTCTGGGCGCCTTGTCAGATTATCAGAACATTAAAACGGGGTCTCCTGGAACCCCTGCCCAGCACTGCTAGAAGCCAGTACCTGAGCCCCCGCACCCTGCTATGTTCTCCCTCTTCATAGACCAGTGGCTCCTACCAGGCATGCCAACCACCTACTCAGAGAGTGCTGGCCTAGGCTGCTGGGCATAGGGACAGCCTGCCAGGCCCAGGTGGTCTTGTTTTATTAAGGCAGTCAAATTTTGCAGCCTGGTTCAATGCCAGCTCCTAGAGCCATGGAGCAACTAGGATCCTGGGGGTCTGAGAACCTGCCTGGTCAAATTTGTACTTGGCCGGACTCCCACACATTTGCAGGAGTTGGGGGGAGGTCTTGTGCCACAGTTAGATACAAAGTGCAAAAACTTTACTCTTCCTATGTCCATTAAAAAAAGGAATCAGTGAGACATGAGCCGTGGTGTCCACACCCTTCCTGGCCCATCTGGCCCTGGTGGCATCTCAGGGTTTAGCCCCTAGCTCTATGGGCAGAGGGTGCACCTCTGAGGCACTGCTGTGTGCAGGGCCTGAAGAAGGCTGAGGTACATCCATTGTCCCCCAGCAGCGCCACTCAAGGTTGGGCAGGAGAGACACAGCTGGGCCGTGTGACTGGTTCCAACTGCCAGCTTTACCAATGCAGCATTTATTTTAAAATTAAATTAAAAAAGACAACCAAATTGCATCACCAGGTAGTTTTCTTGATTAAGGATGTAGCCTGACTAGGGCGGGCCGTGGCCAGGCAGCAGCAGCATCACACGGGGCCATTTAAGGCAGCTCCTCCTTGCAGGGAGTCTTTCCTAAAGGAACAAGGTGGAGTTGCCACTCAGGCTGTTGACCCCAGGCCCCATCCAGCTCCCCTCCCTTCCTCCTTGTCCACCCTGCTCACCTGTCTTTTGTTACTGTCCCCAGCGTGACCATTGTAGCTGGGGCTGTGGTGACCACCACAATGTGCCCTGGGGAGACTGCCATCGCCACTGCAGAGGAGACTGCTGGGGGAGCCACAGGGGAGTCAGCCTTGCTTGGTGCTGTGGTTGTGATGGTCGTGGGGAATACAGGCACGGCTGGGGCAGCAGTCATTTCCTCAGGGGTGGGGCTTTCACTACACTCAGCCCTATGTGGCGAAAATGGGCTGTGGTTACAAGAGCCCCCACTCTCAGTGCCACCCCACCTCTTGGGGCCCAAAATCCAACAGGGTGCAGGGGTCCAGAAGGTGGCCTGAGAGCTCTGAGTCCCTCCTGCCCCTGCCCACTGTGGGCAGTCAAGGAGCTGTGTGAACTCCAGATGCCAGGACAGGCTCCCATTTGTCCAGACTTCAGGCCATCCAAGCAACATCTAGGACCTGCTCGATGTGGAAGATGCCTCATTGTCCAGGGGCCCAGGATGTTCCTGCTGCTTTATTTCAATTCCAACCTTATACTACATGTGGGTAGGGAATACCCGGCCACCTGCAGCAGATGGTAAGGCCTCTGAGCCAGATTCTAGCCCAGGTAGGGCTGAAGTGGTACATTGACAACTCCAGGGGGCTTCAGCACACACATGTGAACAAGGCAGCTTACTCTGCAGGAAGATATTACCTGCTTTTTGGAGCAGATTGAAGTTTTTTTAGGGGGATGCTTAAGAAAAGAGGGTAAAGGTTTGTTATAAGGAATTAAGCCCACTCAGGACTCTGGTGTGATTCCAACACATGGGACTTGGCTCAGGTGTTGGTGTCAGTGAAGACAGGCTGTCTTCCCAGCCGTTGCCTCTGTGTCCTTGGCCTTTTTCCCCTGAGCTGTGACTACCCCCACTTACTACAAATACACTTAGTGCAGGGTGGCTGGCTGCACGGGCCATGCCTATCTGGGGTCTGAAACATGGGCCAAGTAGGAGCTTTGAGCACAGATGGCAGGGCTACGCACCAAAGCTGACCTGCCACACCAATGGGTCTGGCTCAGCCTTGAGCTCACAGCCTCTCATAGAGTCCCATTACCACATAGATACTCTAGGACCAGCAGGGGTCAGTGGGCAGGGCCTTCCAAGGTATCAGACCTGCCCTTCCTGTTGGGGAGAAAAGGCAAGGGGCTGGGAGCACCCTTTTTAAACATGGAGCCAGAAGTAGTCAGGGACAATGGACTGATTCAAGGGCTCACATGCTGTGGGCTCAGAGGGCTCAGAGCAGAAGCTAAGTCCTTACCCAGATGTATGGCCTGGTGTGAGTGGTACCTCATCCCTCCTGGTGGGGTCCAGCCAGGGGCTTTTCCTAGGCTCCTTGAACCTTGGTGCTCCTGCAAGCCCAGGCCCACCTTCCTGTCAGCTGTACCTGATGCTGGTGCCTCCCACTGGCCCAGCCTCTTGTGAGCCATCCTGTTCCCAGGACAGCACTAGCTCCTGATGTGTAGGTGCTCCTGGCTCCCTAGAGGCATGATGAACCTGTTTGTTCATTGATGAGGCCCAGAGACCTTCCTGTGGGGGATGTACAAGGTTGAGCTTGCTAAAAGGACATTCTTCCTATTCCCCAGGGATAGCTCTTGGCCAGAGGAGATGGGTGAGAGGGGGATCAAGGGCCTCTGTCCACCTCCAACCCTAGCCAGCCTTTAGGTGCCTGAGCGCCCTCATGAGACACTCCCTATCCTGTTGTCTGAGTGCAACAGGTGTTTCTGAGATGCCTGGGTTAAGGTGGTATGTCTGAAAATCAGTGGGGGTAGGAGACACGTCCAGGCAAACCCCACAGATGCTTGTCTGCTGGACAATGAGTTGTGCAAGCTGTGCCCTGCCCTGCAATCCAGGTTGCTCCAACTGCCAAGCAGCTCAGCTATTCCCAGAACCCTAAGAACTGGGCTGTCCTCTCCAATCAGGGCCTTTGTAGCGGGGGCTGCCCATCACATCCTGGGGTGCCATCTGGGATACAGACCTTGTCTTCTCAATTACTTTCAACAGAGCAAACAGGTGCTGTGTCAAAGAAGCCCTCCCTCCCAACCTTTTCACTCTCCATTTAAATGCATGGGCGTCAGCCCACACAGTAGTTCCTGAGCCAGCCTCTGTTGGGTCAGAAGGCCCTGGCCTCAACCTGCATTCAGAGAGCTGAGGACAGAGTCTGGAAACCACACTGTGCACCCAAGGACCCAGGCAGGCTAGACCCCTTTCAGACCTGCCGATGACAGCCTCCTCGGTCCTGGCCACTTTGGGCAGCAAGGGGGCCTCTGGGCCAGGGCCCCTGCTCATGCTTTCTGTGGCACCAGCTGCCTTATCATCATCGTCGCTGTCAGATCCCCCGGAGGAGCTGCTGTCAGAGACCACGAGGGGAGCCTTCCTGGTGACACACACATTCCAGGCACACGGGGAGGCTGGGCCAACTGCAAAACAGAAGGACTGTGTTGTCCAATGAGGGCAGGAAAGCCACAGAGTGCAGCCAACATGACCTTGGCCCCTGAGCCTGTGTGGGGCCGGTATACAGTCCGTGAGACACAGACATAGTCACTGCTGTGCCATCTACTTGAATCTACAGGAACCACATGAAGGGCAGACAGCTCATACACTTGCTGTGAACTTCCCACAAGGGCTACACTGTAGCCCGCCCCACGAGATAGGGTGCTATGCCCTCAGATGAGAAAGCAGAGGCTTGGTTGGCCTCCTCAGTCCCATGTAGCCCTGCCACGGCTCCAAGCCCAAGGTACTTGGCACCCTTACAGAAATAGGGGGACCCAGCTGTTACTCACCTAGGGCTCTTGGCTGCTTGGGATGAACTTGTATTTCTAACTAGGGGGCTGGGGACCAGGGGCTATTATCAGGCCCCAGGATGGCTTTCTGTCACCAGTGTATCAGCACTCTTCTCTGCTGGAATCCCAGCACTGTATAGACCTGGACCTGCAGCCTGATCAAATCTGGCTCTGAGGGCAGTCTAGTGGCCTAGATGTCCCTCCCAGGCCCCCCAGGGCTGGGGATCCCATCTGCAAATGGCTGCTTCAGTTCCACAGGTGTATGCAAACCCCAGCATCACCACTGAGACATGGCTTCATCTGATGCCACAGCTTACTCCCACTGCCCCCCAAAAGAGGCTGGCCTGCTTTAGGCCCTGGAATTGGATAAGGCCAAGTGTCCCCACAGGCAAGAGGGTGAACTCACGAGCTTTCTCCAGATCCTGACTCTGGCTGCCTTCAGCATGGCTGCACCCTGTATCTACAGGAGAGCTGCACCTGGGCCCTGATTCAGTGCTGCAAACAAGGACGAGATCAGTGGGAGCCCTTGGGGGATGGGCACCCCTGGCTCACCACCCATGTGCTGATGATGCGTTTGGTACCAGCAGAAAGGCTGGAAATCAGTGAACTTGGCCCAGCCTCTCTCTTCTGGAGCCAAGGCGCTGGCTGCCCACACACTGGAACCCCTGTCCCTCACCACTCCAGGAGTTGTGGGTGTTGAGTTCACTGGTTCATCAAACACTGCTGTCCACTCACTGCCTGCTGGGAGAGACAGTGTCAGGTGTGGGTAGGCCTGGGGTGCTGTGGGCAAAGGGAAGGCAGCGTAATCTACCCTGGGTCACAGAGCTCAGCAGGAACTTAGGGCTATTCCCGGGACAGATGCTTGGACTGGGAAGTGCCCCTGGGAGCAGGTTTCCACTAGAGGCTGTTGTGGCCCCAGGTCCTCTAAACACTGAGAATAAGAAGTGCAACTCAAGGGAGTTGACAAACCACTGACACCCTGGGGTGTGCGGGAGTCACTGTGCACCTGCCCACATGGGGCTGCTGATGGATGTGAAGGTGATGTGGCTGCCCCCCACACTCTGTCCAGCGTGTCCTGTCCAGGACCAGACCTGGTAGAGGCAAGGCAGTTTGCCGAGCACGGCTCCCCCTTCCCTTGCTTTGCGTGTGGGCTGTCTTCCTCCTGTTGTGGACCTTCCTGCCTCCCTAGGGTCCCGAGGCCCATCTTCAGTCTCAGCTGAGGGCATGGCCCCTCCCAATAGAGATGCCTGCCCCTCCCCTGAGTCTAAGCAGCTTGGTGCCACCTGCAGGGCAGAAGTGAGAAGAGGGTCTCATGAGAGGTGTTGCCTTTGGGGTGGACTGGCTCCTGCCCTAAACATCTGACTGTGTTGCTGCGCTGAGTGCATGTGAGGGGTGGTCAGGCCATGTATGTGACACATGCTGCCCAGACTATGGGGCAAGACTTCCCTAGTGGACACCAGCTGGACACCAAAAAGTCTTGGAGATGTGGCTGAGTAACAGGAGAAGAGGGAGAGGCAAGAGACTATCTGGTTCTGGACACAGTGCAGAAGGACCCTTCCCCAGGACACCTGGGAACCTTCTGCCCCCAGATCTGCACAAAGGCATGTGCAAACAAGCAGCACAGATGCAGGCCACAGGTGTCTCAAGATGCTTTGGCTCCAAACAAGACACCTGACAACACCCAGCCCGGACACTACACCCTGTCCCCCACATTCACATCCACTCCCCAGCCCCCAGCACTACCTTCTGAATCACCCTCCATGGGGGGGCCTTCATTCCTCACAGGAGCTATGAGGGTGCCCATTCCAAGGGCATCCCTGTCTGCTTCAGAGCTCGCCTTTCTGTCCTGGCCTCTATGCTCCAGACCATCTGTGGTACAGATCTCTGAAGCCTGGGGGGCTCCAAACCTTGGAGGGAGAGTGTGAGTCAGAAGCCGAGTGGCTCAGGGTAGAGGGCCAGTGGTGGCCCGGGGCAGGGGCAGGGGCAGGGGCAGGGGCAGGGGCAGGAAGGGCCCTGAGAGAAGAACATTGATTATACCCAGGCCTCAGTGCTCTGGCTGCCTTTGGTCATTGTCACTCCAGAACCCAGGCTTATGCTCTATGAAGTGGTGTGACCACTGGCACAGCAGCTGCTGCCAGCCCCTGGGCAGAACTCTGAGAGGATAGTGGGCACGTACCTGGCTCTAGCCACCGCCCGGGTGGCACAGCGAGTCTCTTTGTCTTCCCAGATGTCCTCCTCGTCGTCGTCGTCAAAGGGCTGGATGCGGTCACTGCAGCAGGCCTCAAACAGAGCTGCGCTGGGCTGCAGGACAGAATTCTGAGGTTGGTTTATTTATTTATTTATTTATTTTTGTAGAGACAGAGTCTCACTTCAACCTCCAACTCCTGGGCTTAGGCAATTCTCTTGCCTCAGTCTCCCAAGTAGCTGGGACTACAGGCACCCACAACAATGCCCAGCTTTTTTTTTGTTTTGCAGTTCAGCCGAGGCTGGGTTTGAACCCACCACCTTTGGTATATGGGGCCGGCACCCTACTCACTGAGCCACAGGCACCGCCCCTGAGGTCGGTTTCTTGAGGCCTGGCCCTGGGCTCCTTCCTGGTTAGAGGGTGGGATGCGGCAGCATGGGGGCAACTCTGAGCTCCCATGCAGGGCCCCTCCTAACCCTGCCACATATGCCTCACTGGCTCAGGGCTCCCTATGTACCCTGGTGACAAAGCCAAGCCATGGGCATGGCCTGAGCTTTCTGGGCAAGTGAGATAAGATGGCTTCAGGTCCTGCCCCCACCAGCATTCCCATGTGTTCCAGGTGCAGCCCCTGCTCACTCACACTGTCTTCGTCGGCATCAATGTTAAAGTTAATCTCTGCGATCCTGTCGAACGGAGCACTGCAAAAACAAGAGAACTAGGGCAGGTTCTGTGGCTCAGTGAGTAGGGCACTGCCCCATATACCAAGGGTGGCAGGTTTGAACCCAACCTCGGCCAAACTGCAACAAAAAAATAGCCGGGCACTGTGGCGGGTGCCTGTGGTCCCTGCTACTCGGGAGGCTGAGGCAAGAGAATCGCCTAAGCCCAAGAGCTGGAGGTTGCTGTAAACTGTGATGCCACAGCATTCTACCAAGGGCGACAAAGGGAGACTCTGTCTCTAAAAAAAAAGAACAATAGAACTGGACCTCAGCACAGCCTCTGCCAGTGCTGGTCCAGTGGGCGTGGCACCCTCAAGCAGCCAGAGAACATTTGCTGTTCACTAGGGAACACCAGGCCAGTAGCAGGGAGGGAGAAGGTCCCCTGGCACATGTGAATGGACTCACTTGATGTTGTCATCCTGGTCTGCAAATTCCTCATCGTTGAAGCCAAATTGATCTACAAAGTTGGCTGTCATCTGCTGGATCTGGTATTCGGAGAAAGACTGGGAGGGAAGGTGTCCGTCATAGAGCAGGCCACAAACCTGGAGGTCACTCTTTGGAAACCAGAATCTCTCTGGTTGTTTGGGAGCTTCTCCTCCAGCAAAAGTGGGCACTAAATTCTGTCTGTTGAGGGCTCAACGTTCTACCAAAACTCAGGCTGCACATTCACTCTAGTCATGTCAGAAATAGCACTTTATTGACTAAATTTCAAATGTAGTCTCCTTGAGGTGAAGTGACTTTAGAGTTCTCCCCCCAGGACCCCTCTCCCCTTCACTTGTGAAATGCTATCAGGGACAGGTCTGGAGGACTAACTGCTTGCAAGTGCACACAGGCGCTGGGAAGGGCCGGGCAGGGTGCAGAGTGCCGGCCACACCCTCACCTGCTGAAGGGACAGCTCGTTAGGGAAAGCACCCTCAATGTCCTCGTCCTCACTTGAGGAATGAAGGTGGTGAGTGCTCACCTAAAACACAGGCCAGATGGGGTGGGAGTGTGAGCCAGCCCAGAGCCCAGACCCCATCCATTCCAGTGCCCCAGACCCCGTACAGCCCAGCCCAGTGCCCCAGGACCCCACCCAGATGTCTGGGCCCAGGGGCATGCTGTAAGGAGATGGCCAGGTGGGGCCAAGGCCCCATGATAGCTCAACTCCCTGCTGTAGGTAGCACGTTATAGTCTGAGGCAAAAGGAGCCCTTTGCCAACAAGCTACAGATCCTAAACATGGGAGGGAAGCAGTTCAGGGCCAACAGTAGCTCTGCACACGTGTCTGCAGGGAACCAGCCCTGGTGTGACATAGGACAGGTTCTGTGTTACAGACACCAGACCAGAGGCTGTACATACTTGCAGGGTAACCATGGGCACCCATGTGCTAGATGAGCAGTCAAGACTGAGCCTGGGCACTATACTGCCTCCTGACCCTCTTGCCCTGTTGGTGTCCTCAGGCTGTGCCGCATGCCTCAAGAGCACCCGCGCCTCCTCACCAGGTCCACGGTGTTCCTGCGATTGGTCTCTGTTAGTGTCTCCTCCACAAAGCTTTCCCAGCGGCCACGGCAATCTGCAGGGAGCCCTGCAAGGGAAGTACTGCCTGGTGAGCCCCTGGTGACTGTGCAGGTGGTGTCGGCACCCAGGAGCTCTGGCAAGCACATCTTGGTCCTGGGAGGGTCTGCTATGCTACTGTGGTCCTCCATCTGAGTGCCCAGAGCAGGACAGGAAGGCTCCTGCAGGGCCTTGGGGCCATAGTAAGGACAGGGCACACCAACCCTACTAAGACCTCGGTGGGCTTTATAGCTCTGAGTTTGCTGCTATGTGAGCTCCTAAGGAACTCTCAGAAATATAGAAACCGTGAAACCAAGTCTGAGAAAGTGTCCCAGGTTCCTTTTCTATATCAGCTCATAGGCAACCTACAGGCCTCTGTGTGTTTATCTTTTGAGAAAAGTTCATAGCCCCAGAAAGATGCATGATCTAGAAATGGTATGAAATTAAAGAGCCTCTTGCATGCCTCTCACCTCCCAAACTTCCCCATCTGGGGGAGCCTTCTCTGGCCCCACCTCTACCCAACCTGCTGTGACCCTCCACTGGCACAGGGACTGTCTCTTGCTGCACTCGCAAAGCCACGGTGGCCCACACGCCCTCCTCACGTGTGATAATGGACCAGTAGGCCTGACCTCACCAGGGTTGTGGAGTAGAAGCTCCGGAGGAGACCGTTTCCCTGTAGTCCTGGGAGGGGCCCAAAGCAGGAACTTGCTGGATGGGAAGGAAGACCACCCAGAGCTTTCTCACCTGACACCTGCCCAGGGGACCTAAACAGGAGAGGGGCCATGGCTAAGACCACCCTTAGGGGCAATGAGGTGGCCAATCAAGTGGGGTCCACAGCCCTGCACCTGCGTCTGTCCCCCAGGTTGTGCCCGTCACCGGCTGTGCTGCGGTTTTCTGAACAACATGATGTGGAGCATCCCAGCACCTTCCCCAAGGGCAGAGAGGCTCCAAGATGTGTGTGTCAGCTTCAACCTTCCCAACAGGCACTCTGTACCAGTAAGACCATCTTATGACATCCTTGTAGGGTTGCAGCCCCACACTGAGAGGGCCAGGCAGATTCACATGATGTGAACACTCTTCACTGGGTATAGGTGTCTGCCTCACTGAGGCCCAGACCTGTATGTGCTGAGGGCTGGTTGTGCTGCCCAGGATAGCAGGCGTTGACTGCCATTCACCAGCAAGCTTGGGCTCCTACCTCAAAGTCCTGACCCATCTATGCCCACACTAGTTCCTGGGGATCTCTGAGTCCACCTGCCTGTCCACTAGAACCATGCCTCAAGGGACATGGGCACTACTTAGGCTTATAGGATGTAGGCCACACAGGCTTATCTAAGCCACCTGTTTCCTCTGCCCAGCTCCTCCCCTGCTTACCCCTACAGTCACATTAGACAATGAGGATGTGGCCGCAGAGCCTGACAGTGTGCCCAGGATATGAGGGCCAGGAAGGAGTGGGGAGTAGAGGGTACCTGGGGCAGCAGGTACCATGGGCTAAGGGCAAGGAAGGGGCCACAGGTTGTACTGGGGGGCTGCTCTGCTCAAGCCAAGAGCAGGACTGACCACCCCCAGCAGATTCCTGTCTCTACTACCTGCTCTTAGGAAACAGGAAACCATGGTTCCTAAGACTTGTGCTAGGAAGGTCCTTCATACCATGAGCTCTGAGCACAGCAGGAACATGGAGAGGCTGGCCTGCACTCAGGCAAGACTGTGAGTGGCCATAAACTATAGGAGAGCCTGGCAATGGTTATGGCTTCTAAGCACCAGCCATGACCTGTGCCTGATAGGGGCTGGGACTCCAGTGCCACTACTCAGAAATCTGACAGGGTCTCCACATATCTGCCTCATAGAGCAATAAACTAGACCCAACCCACCCTGAGAAGAGAGCATCATGAACTGAGATAAGAAGGGAGGCTGCAGGGTCCATCCCAGTATCCGTGTGGTTATCACCTGCTATGGGCAGGGGCCGGAGGCAGCATGTGGCAGCAGCACTCAGGACACGGCTCATGTCAGGGACCCAGCACCCACAACCAGCAGAGGGATGAATAGGGCGAAAGGCTCACCTCGGATGACTTCACGGATGTGAGTCTGCACAGGGCCCCGCTCCAGGTTCTGCACCACCGCGTTGGCAATCCTCGTGAGGTGGCCCATGTTCCCACGCCTCATGCCACCTGCAGCCCTGAAAGCGACAGGCACCATCAGGGCAGCCCCCTACCCCCAGCCCGTGGCTGGGAGATTCTCCTGACTAGACCCCGGGTTAATCTCAAGTAGCCACCTGGAGCTGCTCACAGGACACACGTCTGCACAGCACCTGCCATGTGGTGCAGGCTCACCACCAGGAAGTGCTGGGATAGACACTGCCCTTATCCCCACTTCACAGACAAGAGAACCGAAGCCCAAAGGCCATGATGTGGCCCTAGTCCCAGCAGTGGAACAGAAGAGCAGGAGCTGAGCCCAGGACTGTCAGCTACAAAGTTCATGCCCAGAAGCACCAGATGGGATGGGGTGCGGTCTCCGCACTACCAGGTGGGCCTCTGTTCATACCACTGTACCCCTCCTGCTTTACCTGGGGCCTGACTGCTCCCAGCAGAACAGAGGCTGGGTGGGAACCAACCTTTGGCTGTGTGGCACAGGAAGCATCCAACTTAAACAGAAAACATAGGAAGACTGAAAGAAAGACACATTTCTGTGCAAAAGTGCTGAAAGAGGGTGTCTCAGGTTCTTGGGGAAGGTCAAGAATAGACATGGGAACACAGGTTCTGGGGAAGGGGCTGGTTCCCTGCCCTAGCGCACTCCTGGCCACAACTTGGGCTGGCCCTATCATCTCCCACGTCCTCCTTCCCTAGCAGCATTCATAGCCTGGGAGCACAGAGCCGAGCAGTCAGCTGACACCAACACTGCCCTCAGAGCTGTGCAGTCAGCATCGTCTCATGTCTGAACAGCTCTTACTGTGTGTGGTCGTTGGCTTCCCAGGCCTCCAGGATCCTCTGTACCAGGCAGCACTTCTGGAACAGCTGTGGGGCAGGCAGCCAGAGTCAGGGTCTGCAAGTCTACATGCACCCCCTGCCCGCTCCTGGACTGAGCAGGGTCAGTAGTCACCATGTCTGAATAGGCTAGGCTCTGCAGGCAACCAGCCAGATGTCTATACCAAGGGCCCTGTGGGCTGTGGCACATGCACAGCCCCTAAACCAGAGGGACTCGTGCTAGGGCCCTGAAATTCACACCCTGCTCTCCTCTGGCTCCTGGATACCCGGCCCCCACGGCCATTCTTCCAGCACCTTCCTCAGTGCCCAGAAGGAACCACTGGGGCCTATAGGGGTCTATAGCATTTTTCTCACCTAACCCTAACACAGACTGTTTTTTGCACCTGGGATGTTTATTCTGGACTCCGATTCACACCCTTACACACCATGGCCTTGCTATCTGGGTGAGAGTCCCTTAGTGGCCTGTATGGCCCTTGAAACCCCCTTCCTGCCATGTGGCTCTCACCAGTAATACTGCCTGCCCTGGACTGCTCAGTGCCAGCTGTGGGCCAGGCTGGACCTGCTTCCTCCAGTGCTGGCCCCAACAGGCCCTCAACCAGAAGGCACCAGAAAACCTGTCCTGGGAGGGCAGAGTGCGATCTACAAGCTCACTCCAGCCCTATCTATGGGACCTCTGGCCAGACACTTGAGGAGCCCCTTTGTAAACCTCTGTCCTCAAATCAGCCATGCAACTCAATCCAGGCTGCCCCCTGCTGCCTTGCCCTCCCAGGCCAATGGCCTCAAGTGGCAGCTGAGTCTTCTTTGTGCTCGAGGAGACCAAGCTGTTCCTTTTCTTCCTTTCCTGAGGAAACCTAGAAAGGCCTTCTCTCTGCCAGATGTGACAATATAGAGGGCAGGAAAGAAGTAAGACACAGACCCAGGCACCAGCCCCTGTGCATAGCTCCAAGGGAGAGACAGCTGTGAACACACAGATACACCAGCCTTCTCAGGGGACAGCAAGGGGAAGAGGGCAGAGTGACACAGGGTGAAGGCACCTGGTTTTAGTTAAAAAGGTCCATTGAGGCAGCACCTGTGTCTCAAAGGAGTAGGGCACTGGCCCCATATACCAGAAGTGGTGAGTTTAAACCCAGCCCTGGCCAAAAACTGCAAAAAAATAAAAATAGAATAAAAAATAAAAAGATCTTGGTTCCTGCCTGTAAACCTGGCACTCTGGGGGCCAAGGCAGGTGGACTGTTGAGCTCAGGAGTTCAAGACCAACCTCAGCAAGAGCAAGACCCCCATCTGTAAAAACTAGCCAGATGTCTTGGTGGGCACCTGTAGTCCTAGCTGCTTGGGAGGCTGAGGCAGGAGGACTGCTTGAGCCCGGAGAGTTTGAGGTTGCTGTGAGCTATGATGCTATGGCACTCTACTGAGGGCAGTGTCCAGGTGACTCTTCTGAGAGTGGCAGCTGACAATAGGCAAGAGTGGCCTGGTGCAGACGCTGCCCCTGCCCTTCCACTAGCTCCGTGACCTGGGACGCTTTCTTTACAATGTGGTGCCCTTGTCGGTGAGAAGACAGAAGCACCACCTACCCCATAGGAGGCCACAGATCGCACACAAGGCCCTAGTGGTGCTGGCTGCAGTACCCACAACGGATGCTAATGTCAGCATGGTTTAGGAGGCTTAGGCTACAGCGAGAAGCGTCGTAGGGACAGTCGCTTGGACTTACATGGGTCACCATCGTGTTCTCAGGGAGGCCAGGTGCAGGCTGCAGGGTCTCCACGTTCCTATTCTCGCTCCCAGGCAGAGGTTCCACCCTGCTCTCAGATCCACTTGCATCTGCTCTCTCCTCCCGGGAAGCATGGGAGAGAATGGCAGCTATGCATAGTTCCACTTGGAAGTGCAAAAAGTTATTCCAGGTATATTTAAAAAACAAGTCCTGGGTAAACAAAGGACAAAAGAAAATTTTCTCATAACACTGAACCACAATGATGAAGGGAAACCATTCCCAGATTTTTGACCCTAACTTCTCATGGGTTCAGTCTTCTCGCAGCCAGCAAACTGTTCTGGGTTTTTTTGTTTATTTGTTTTTGTATTTTTGAGACAGCCTTACTTTGCTGCCCTGAGTAGAGTGCCATGGGGTCATAACTTATAGCAACCTCAGCCTCGTGGGCTCAAGTGATCCTCCTGCCTCAGCTTCCCCAGTTGCTGGGACTATAGGTGCCGGCCACAACCCCCTGCCAGTTTTTCTATTTTTATTTTTATTTTTATTTTTTTTTGAGACAGAGCCTCAAGCTGTCACCCTGGATAGAGTGCTCTGGCATCACAGCTCACAGCAACCTCCAGTTCCTGGGCTCAAGCGAGTCTCCTGCCTCCGCCTCCCAAGTAGGTGGGATCACAGGCGCCCGCCACAACGCCTGGCCATTTTTTGGTTGCAGCTGTCATTGTTGCCTGGCAGGCCCGGGCTGGATTCGAACCTGCCAGCTCAGGTATACGTGGCTGGCGCCTTAGCCCGTTGAGCCACAGGTGCCGAGCCAGTTTTTCTATTTTTAGTTGAGATGGGGTATCACTCTTGCTCAGGCTGCTCTCTATGAGCCACCACGCCTGGCGTTCTAGTCTATTGGTAAAAGGCGAAATGTTTTCCTGGATAAAATACACTTTACAACATACATATTTTGCTGTATGCCTTTTTTCCCCCCAAATTAATTTTTCTTTGTATTTTTTAGTAGAGACAGAGTCTCACTTTATCGCCCGCCCTTGGTAGAGTGCCGTGGCATCACATAGCTCACAGCAACCTCCAACTCCTGGGCTTAGATGATTCTCTTGCCTCAGCCTCCCAAGTAGCTAGGACTACAGGCACCCACCACAACGCCCGGCTATTTTTTTGTTTTGCAGTTCAGCCGAGGCCAGGTTTGAACCCGGACCTTCGGTATATGGGGCCAGCGCCCTACTCGTTGAGCCACAGGTGCCACCCTATTTTTTAAATTTTTATTAGTTATTTTTTTTTTTTTGAGACAGAGTCTTACTATGTCACCCTTGGTAGAGTGTCATGGTGCCACAGCTCACAGTAACCGAACTCTTGGACTTTAGCGATACTCTTGCCTTAGCTTCCCAAGTAGCTGGGACTACAAGTGCCTACCAGAACGCCCAGCTATTTTTCTGTAGCAGTTGTCATTGTTGCTTAGTTGGCCTGGGCTAGGTTCGAACCCACCAGCCTCGGTATATGTGGCTGGCGCTGTAACCACTGTGCTATGGGCACCGAACCTGCTCTATGGTATTTGTATTATTTGAAGTAACTGAAGAATTCCTTTGTAATTACTGGAAGTGTGTTAAACTCTTTAGCACACAGGGATTCCATCCAGAAGAAGCAGGCAAGGCACAATCCCAAACCCAAGCAGTATGTGTTGAAGCTCAGGAAAGGTTCTGGCCCCTCAAGACTTGCTGGGAGACAGAGGTGGCTGAATGAGGACAGCTGCTGCCCATCTCCCACATGGGCTCTTTTTAGACCAGTACAGTGAGGGGGACATGGACCACCTCACACATACCAGGGGCCACAGCAGGCTGTTCCTAGACCCTCTGCTGCCCACAGAAGTTGGCAGCAGGAGAAAGGCAGGAAGTACAGCTATTTGGTATCTCCTCCTCCACACGGACAGTGTCATAATGGCTTCATCTTCTCTGCCCATGTCACCTTGCACAACCTTGGAGATGGCTTCACTGCGTCACTTCATCTGCCAAATGGAGTCAGACCCACTCTTGATGGAGAAAAGCCTTCACCAGATGGCTTTGTTGGTGAATTCCACCAAATCTTTAAAGAAGACTTAATATCAATCCTCTTCCAAAAAATTGAAGAGGAGGGAACATTTTCTAACTCATTCTGTGAGGCCAGCATTACATGGATACCAAAGCCAAATGAGGGCACTACAGGAAAAGAAAACTACAGACCCAAACTCCTTATGAATATTGATACAAAATACTGGTAAACTGAATTCAACATCATATTCAAAGAATTATATACCATGACAAAGTGGGATTCATTCCCAGAATGGAAAGATAGTTAACATACGAAAATCAATCAATGTAGGCTCAGCGCCTGTGGCTCAAGCAGCTAAGGCGTCAGCCACGTACACCTGAGCTGGCAGGTTCGAATCCAGCCTGGGCCTGCCAAACAACAATGACAGCTGTAACCAAAAAAAAAAAAAAAATGGCCAGGTGTTGTGGCGGGTGCCTGTAGTCCCAGCTACTTGGGAGGCAGAGGTAGGAGACTCGCTTGAGCCTAGGAATTGGAGTTTGCTGTGAGCTGTGATGCCACAACACTCTACCCAGGGCAACAGCTTGAGGCTGTCTCAAAAAAAAAAAAGATCTAACCAAGGCAAGGTGCTCACTCTCACCTCTTCTATTCAACATAGTACTGGAAGTCCTTGCCAGAGTAATTAGGCAAGAAAAAGAAATAAAAGCTATCCAAATTAATAAGGAAAAAGTAAATTATCTCTGTTCCCAAATGACATGATTTTTTTTTTTTTTGAGACAGAGCCTCAAGCTATCACCCTGGATAGAGTGCTGTGGCATCACAGCTCAAAGCAACCTCCAATTCCTGGGCTCAAGTGAGTCTCTTGCCTCCGCCTCCCAAGAAGCTGGGACTACAGGTGCCCGCCATAATGCCTGGCCATTTTTTTGTTGTTGTTGCAGCCGTCATTGTTGTTTGGCGGGCGGGGCTGGATTCGAACCCGCCAGCTCAGGTGTACGTGGCTGGCGCCTTAGCTGGTTGGCCACAGGCGCCAAGCCAGAATAGTTTCAAAAGAAGAAAAACTGCAACAAAAGAAGAAAACATCTATTGAGCAAAGATGTGAAGAAACTGAAACCCCTGCTGGTAGGAATGTAAAATGGTGCAGTCCCTGTGGTCAATAGTTTGGTGTTTCCTCAAAAAGTAAACCACAGAATTGCCCTATGATCTTGCAATTCCACTTGTACCTATGTATCAAAAACACTGAAAGAGGGCAGCACCTGTGGCTCAGTGGGTAGGGCGCCAGCCCCATATACTGAGGGTGGTGGGTTCAAACCCAGTCCTGGCCAAACTGCAACAAAAAAATAGCTGGGTGTTGTGGTGGGCGCCTGTAGTCCCAGCTACTCGGGAGGCTGAGGCAAAAGAACTGTCTAAGCCCAGGAGTTGAAGGTTGCTGTGAGCTGTGACACCACAGCACTCTACCGAGGGTAATAAAATAAGACGCTGTCTCAAAAAAAAAAAAAAAAAGTACCGAAAGCATGGACTCAAATGATTATTTGTACACCCACCCACACAGCAGCCCCAAAATGAAAGCATCACAAGTATCCACTTATGTATAGATAACCAATTATGTGGTCTATAATACAATGGAATATAATTAAGCCTTAAAAGGGAAGGAAATTATTATTATTTTTTTTTTGCAGTTTTTGGCCAGGGCTGGGCTTAAACCTGCCACCTCCGGCATATGGGGCTGGTGCCCTACTCCTTTAAGCCACAGGTGCCACCAGGGAAGGAAATTCTTGATAGATGTATATAGAACACTCCATCCCAAAGATAAAGAATATACATTCTTCTCATCATCCCATGGAATGATCCCATTCTCCAAAATGTTCATATCCTAGGACACAAAACAAACCTCAACAGAATCAAAAGAATTGAAATATTACCTTGCATCTTCTCAGACCACAAGGCACTAAAGGTGGAACTCAACTCCAACAAAAAACGTTCAAGCTCACACAAAGGCAGGGAACTAAACAACCTTATGGTGAATGATAGTTTGGTGCAGGAAGAAATAAAAAGGAAATCAAGGGCAGTGCCTGTGGCTCAGTGAGTAGGGTGCTGGCCTCATATACCGAGGGTGACGGGGTTAAGCCCGGCCCCTGCCAAACTGCAACAAAATAATAGCCAGGTGTTGTGGCGGGAGCCTGTAGTCCCAGCTACTCTGGCGGCTCAGGCAGGAGAATTACCTAAGCCCAGGAGGTTGCTGTGAGCTATGTGACGCCATAGCACTCTACACAGGGGGATAGAGCGAGACTTTGTCTCTACAAAAAACAAAAAAAAAAAAGGAAATCATTAACTTCCTTGAGTATAACAACAATGAAGACAAAAGCTTCCAAAGCCTATGGGATACAGCAAAAGCAGTCCTGAGAGGGAAATTTATCACTTTAGAAGCCTACATTGGAAAAGCAGCAGAGATACAAGAGATTATCTCTGAATACTACCAGAAACTTTATGCACAGAAATTTGACAATATGAAGGAAATGGATCAATATTTGGAATCGCATCCTCTCCCTAGACTTAGCCCAATGAAATAGATCTTCTGAATAGACCAATTTCAAGCACTGAGATCACAGAAACAATAAAAAATCTCCCAACAAGGTGGGCGCCTGTAGTCCCAGCTACTCAAGAGTCTGAGGCAAGGGAATCACCTAAGCCCAGGAGTTGGAGGTTGCTGTGAGCTGTGTGACGCCACGGAACTCTACCGAGGGCAATAAAGTGAGACTCTGTCTCTACAAAAAAAAAAAAAAAAATCTCCCAACAAAAAAAATGTCCTAGTCCAGATGGCTTCACACCAGAATTCTATCAAACCTTCAAAGAAGAGCTTATTCCGGCTGGGCGCCTGTGGCTCAACGGGCTAAGGTGCCAGCCACCTACACCTGTGCTGGTAGGTTCGAATCCAGCCCGGGCCCGCCAAACAATGACAGCTGCAACCAAAAAATGGCCAGGCGTTGAGGCGGGCGCCTGTAGTCCCAGCTACTTGGGAGGCAGAGGCAGGAGACTTGCTTGAGCCTAGAAATTGGAGGTTGCTGTGAGCTGTGATGCCACAGCACTCTATCCAGGGTGTCAGCTTGAGGCTCTGTCTCAAAAAAAAGAGCTTATTCTTATACAGCAGAAATTATTCCAAAAAACTGAGAAAGAAGGAATCTTCCCTAACACATTCTATGAAGCAAACATCACCCTGATACCAAAACCAGGAAAAGACTCAACTAAAAAGGAGAATTTCAGGCTTGGTGCCTGTGGCTCAAGGGGCTAAGGCACCAGCCACATACACCTGAGCTGGCGGGTTCGAATCCAGCCCGGGTCCACCAAACAACAATGCTGGCTGCAACCAAAAAATGGCCGGGTGTTGTGGTGGGCGCCTGTAGTCCCAGCTACTAGGGAGGCAGAGGCAAGAGACTCGCTTGAGCCAGGAATTGGAGGTTGCTGTGAGCTGTGATGCTATGGCACTCTACCCAAGGTGACAGCTTGAGGCTCTGTCACACACAAAAAAAATAATAAAGTAAATAAAAAGGAGAATTTCAGACCAATTTCACTGATGAATGTAGATGTAAAAATTCTCAACAAAATCCTAGCCAATAGATTACATCAAATATCATCAAAAAAGTCATACATCGGCTCAGCACCTGTGGCTCAACGAGCTAAGGCGCCAGCCACTTACACCTGAGCTGGCGGGTTCGAATCCAGCCCCAGCCCACCAAACAACAATGACGGCTGCAACCAAAAAATGGCCGGACGCCTGTAGTCCCAGCTAATAGGGAGGTGGAGGCAGGAGACTTGCTTGAGCCCAGAAGTTGGAGGTTTCTGTGAGCTGTGATGCCATAGCACTCTATCCAGGGTGACAGCTTGAGGCTCTGTCTCAAAAAAAAAAATTAATTCAAGATGGATAAAGGACTTAAATTTAAGGCATAAAATGATAAAAATCCTCAAAGAAAGAATAGGAAAAACACTGGAAGATATCAGCATGGGGAAAGACTTTATGAAGAAGACTGCCATGGCAATAGCAACAACAGCAAAAATAAACAAATGGGATTTAATTAAACTGAAAAGCTTCTGTACAGCCAAGGAGACAACCAAAGCAAATAGACAACCTACCCAATGGGAAAGGATATTTACATATTTTGAGTCAGACAAAAGCTTAATAACTAGGATCTATACAAAAGTTAAATTAATCCACAAGAAAAAAACCAACAATCCCATACATCAATGGGGAAGAGATATGAACAGAACCTTCTCTAAAGAAGACAGACGAATGGCTAACAAACACATGAAAAAATGTTCATCATCCCTAATTATTAGAGAAATGCAAATTAAAATCACCCTGAGATATCATCTATCCCAAGCAAGAATGGCCCATATCACAAAATCTCAAAACTGCAGATGCTGTTGCGGATGTAGAGAGAAAGGAACACTTTTACACTGCTAGTGGGACTGCAAAGTAATATAACCTTTTTGGAAGGAAGTATGGAGAAACCTCAAAAAACTCAAGCTAGGCTTAGCGCCTGTGGCTCAATGGGCTAAGGCGCCAGCCACATACACCTGAGCTGGTGGGTTCGAATCCAGCCCGGGCCGCCAAACAACAATGATGGCTGCAACCAAAAAATGGCTGGGTGTTGTGGCGGGTACCTGTAGTCCCAGCTACTTGGGAGGCAGAGGCAGGAGACTCGCTTGAGCCCAGGAATTGGAGGTTGCTGTGAGCTGTGATGCCACAGCACTCTATCCAGGGTGACAGCTTGAGGCTCTGTCTCAAAAAAAAAAAAAAAAAT
>CAUYON010058684.1:0-32503 GCA_963573935.1 Arctocebus calabarensis
TGGGTGGAGGGAGGGCAATTAGTGGGATCACAGCTACTGTGCATCTTAGCAGGGTACTGCTGAAACTTATTAAATGTATAGCATCAATGTCTTTATATAGTGATCAACAAAATGCCATGAAGGCTATCTGTAACAGTACAATCAAAATATTTCTGATTGTATATGAAGCACATTGTGCCCTATGATTGCACCAATGTACACAGTTATGATTTGATAAAATTATTTTTTAAAAAGAAATATATATTAGACAGTAAAAACACTAATATTGGATCTGTTAATCTTTGAAATATGTCAATATTTCTTAAAAATTATAGAATACCTTTTAAAATAATGTGTGTGTAGAACTGTGCTTTACTCCTCTTTGAACTCATTTTATAGAAGAAAAACTTGTATTAGAGATCTAGGTATTTCCCAAGGAATATTATTACTATTAGCTATATTGTGTTTTACTTTTAAAACTGAAGATGATAATATTGCCCAGAGTTGGGTATCCATGTTGCCAGTTATGAAGATAGCACATAGGTTTCTCAATGGAAGGAATCACATTCTCTATTGTGTCTTTGCCATCCACTGGCTACACTTCCTGAAATGTGAAGGACACTGTAAACGTTTTGAGAAATGCAAAATTTAAGAAACATAAAATTTTGATTACTATATTTTTCGAAAATAATTGCCACAGCATTCTATACCTTTTGGCATTCTTACAAAGCATTTTTAAAAATCTTCTTTCCACCTATTTTTTTTTTTTTTAATGTTGGAAGCTCTCTTTCAGAGGTGCGCACAAGCTTCTTCAGGGCTGGAGAAACTTCTGTGCACGCGAGTTTTGACTCCAGAGAACAGTAAATAATCACATGGGGTCAGACCAGGACTGTAGAATGGATGAGGCCTAAGTTTTGTCTGTGTGACTTCAGGAGCTGAACGGTGATGTTGGCTGTGTGGATGGACATATTGTCACGGTGCAACATGGTCACCCTGCAGACCTGTCCTTGGTCACCGTTCTTGAAGCTTCCTGTGCAACTTAGTAACGGTCCATTGTTTCTCCAGAAGAACACGATCGCTTTGAGAAGAATGTTGTCACCATTTACCATCCAACACTTTGGGACTGCTTCACTTTTGTTGCTGTTTCATCAGAAAAAATCTGCACTCTTGATTAATGCTTATTCTCTGGATCAAAACAGTAAATCCAGGTTTCATTACCAGGAACGCGCCCAACATGCTTCTGTCAAATCTGACCAACATTTCTTTACACCATTCCACACAGATGGGTTTTGTTCATCTGTCGAAGTTGTGAAGTACTCAAAGGGATGATGAAGCTTTCTTGATTTGGGGATCATTATGCAGGATTTTCTACTCGGTCAGCATTCCAATTTGTAGTGTCTTGTCAATATCATTAAATGCCATTTGGTTGTTTTCAAGAACCATCTTTTTCACAGTAGCAATGTTTTCCTCAGTCACTGGGGTTGCTGGACACCATTCCTCACTTTAAGACTCCATTAACCCACTTTTAAAATCGTAGAAAATCATCAAGTCAAAGCATTCTTTTCCCAGCTGATGCCAACTGAGTGCTAAACTGACGGAAGCAAATGAAGCCCTCTCAGCAACATGATAGCTGAGCATGTTGGAACTAGCACAGGAATATCAGGAAGGATGTCTTCCTGGACTGTCTTTCTCGGAAGTGAAAGAATGGACCATCACGCAGTCTGTTTCAAAACTTTCGTAGTTAACATTTGCGTTAGCACATGAGTACTTCAGTCACATGTCTGCTGATTTTTTGCTTTGTTCTATGGTCACCCCATATTGCCTCCATTATTTCTTCCTCACCTAAGTTCAGGTCAAGAGCTAGATGACAGAAAATACCATGCATCCTATTTCTTAACGCCTTAATAATAATCTCATTCTTGTCCCAAATAACTTTCCAAAGCAGAGATACCATAAGGCAAATTCAAATGTAAAAAGCAAATGCATTAAAATAAAAAAAAAAAAACAGTAAAAGAAGAAGAGAAGGAAAGTGATCATTTTGATTCCTTCTACCTTTCTACCTTACTACCCTCAAATTTATAATATGCTTTTATATTATAAATGTGTGATATGCTTTTCTTGACACCAGTACCTGAAGTAAGAGAGAAGTGAAAAGTAGTTGATTATGGTATTCATGAAGTGAAATAATGTGGGGAAGTGTTTTGTAAAATACAAAGTTTTAGAATATTGTGAATCAATGCTGTTATAAACAGTGAGTAAAAATAGCCCGCTCATCCAATTTGGGAGTCTGTATATTTCCACTATACGTTTAAATAATGAATTTGCTTGATGTGAACACTCAGAAACCATAAGTAGCTCTGGAGTGTCAAGGTAGTATATTGTCAGGGAAAATCAATACCTTCCATTTGGTTTTATCTGTCTTTCTCTTCCCAGTAAAATGTCCTACTAATCAAGCCGAGGCCTGGGACAGGGATGAAAAGTGTCACCTTTTAAAAGCAAAATTTTCTTGATAAAAATAATCTAATTGATTTTCCATATGCCAAGGTAAAATTGAAATCAAAACAAGAGAAGCAAATGTAAATTGAAAAAATGTGCTGAGAAATATGACTAGTTTAAAAGATCTTAGCAAATACCCTTTAAAAAAAAATTCAAGTTACTTTCATCCTAGAAGAAGTACAGGGTGTCCATAAAGTTTGTATGCAATTTAAAATAGTTTACTCTATGGAAACCCTATGTATGGAAACGTGCTATTCCCAGTGTTTGAAGCCTTCCTGTAATGGTAAAGCCCACAGCAGTGACTCTATCTCATATTTACAATTTTCTGATTGTTGCATCAATGGTGGCATTGTTACTCTTGCCTCATCAAGTGAATGGTATAGACTATGCTCAATCGAAAGTGACAAGAAAAATGATTGCACATCTGTGAATGGAAAGACAATTAGCAGGTATACCATCAAATTGCAAAAGAAAGCTAAAATCACCAAAGAATATTCCAAAAACATTAGCTGAAATAATGAAGGAAAAGTCTATAATCTGAAACAGATGTGTAACACCTGTCAGGGAAAATCACTCACCCCAGAGTTAATCAGTCAAAGACTTTTAATACACTCAAACACATTTAATAGTGTACAAAAATATCCCTATGTGAGAATTCCAATCTTAAATATAAATTTCACAAGCTTGAAGAACTGAAATTTTTTCCCAATACTGAGTTTACTGAACTGATAGTTAATAAATATATTTCTGTGCAGACTGTGCTAAAAATTCCTTCAAAAGAGCACATTTTTAAAAAGTACTTTCATTCATATAGTTGTAATATTTTTGATCTCATAATAAACATTGTGATTTCTACTATGTAAAATAGGTTTAATAGCTTAATCTCAAAGTATAACATTGTATCTTTAGGAATAAGGATTTTTTCACTTTTTAGACATTGAGTGGAAAGTAAGTACAGTTTTATGTTTCTGGTATTGTTTTAGATATTTCAACTCTTTTTTATCTTGGTTCTTAATTCCTTTCCAAGAATTATGTGAAATAATATCTATTTACTTATACAAGATTCAGGCAGTACAGTGACAGTATGATCAATTTATTGAAAGCTAATAATTTTCAAAATATTTTATTGCAAGATAATATAACTATGCTTTAAACTTTCTATATATGTGGCCATATGCTATAACTAATTCCATCTGAGCAAATACACTCTGAGCAAATACACTGAACTGGGGAAATATTTTTCAATAATACCTTTCAAAATAGTGAAGCAAGTTCACCATATTTTTATGGTACTCCATGGAGTACAAATACCACATTTTATTAATCCACTCATGTATTGATGAGCACTTGAGTTGATTCCACATTTCTTGACTGTGAATTGTTCCACAAAAAATATTCAAGTATAAGGGTCTTTTTGATAAAAATGTCCTTATCCTCCCCCACCCCTGCCTTGAGGTAAAAACTCAGTAGGGGATTGCTAGATCTACTTTTGCTTCTTTCATACCTCTCCATATTATTTCCCATAGATGTTGTAGTAATTTACAATCCCACCAACAGTGTATAGGAATACTCTCTGCATGCATTTCAGTGTCTATTGCTTGTGGACTTTTAATAAAAGCCATTCTAAATAGGATAAGGTGATATCTCATTGTGGTTTTAATTTACATCTCCCTCATGATTAGTGACAATGAATATTATTTTCATAAGTTTATTGGCTATTTGTCTATATCTTCTTTTCAGAAGCTTCCCTAAATGTCCTTTGCACACTTTGTAATGGGGTTGTTCTTTTTTTTGTTGTTGTTGATGATTTGTTTTCGTTATTAGGAAATTATTTAGCCCTTTATTAGATGTATGGCTTGTGAATTTTTTCTCCCATTTTATAAGGAGGTTATCTATTTGCTGTGGTGATTATTTCCTTAGCTGTTCAGAACCTTTTCATTTAACCAAATCCCATTTATTTATTTTTATTGTTGCTATAGTTGGCACTGGAGTCTTTGTCAACAGTACTCTGTCCGGGAAACTATCTAGAAGGGTCTTTCCTACATTTTGTTCTAGAATTCTTGTGGTATCATGGCTTACATTTCTGTTATCCATTGTGAGTTAATTTTTGCAAATAGTGAGAGGTGCGAATCCTATTTCCCTCTTCTGCCCAATTTTCCCAGCACTATTTATTGAACAGGGCTTTCCCTCCCCCTGCCCTGGTGTATATTGTTCATAGCTTTATTGTCAAAGATTACGGGGCTGTATGTGGGTGAGTTTACAGGTTTTTGGTTGTGGTTTGTTTGTTTGTTTTTGGCCGGGGCTGGATTTGAACCGGCCACCTCCGGCATATGGGGCCGGCGCCCTACTCCTTTGAGCCACAGGCACTGCCCTATGTGGGTGATTTTAAATCTATGTTCTCTGTTCTGTTTCATTGGTCTATGACTCCATTTTTGATCCAATACTATGCTGCTTTCGTTACGAAAGCCTTGTTATATAGTTTGACATCTGGTAATGTGGTGCCTCCAGATTTGCCCTTTTTGCTTAAGATTACATTGGCTACTCAGACTGTTTTCTCATTCTGAATGAAGCATAGAATTATTCTCATTATTATTTTTGGATCTGAGAAATATGGTGTTGATATTTTAACAGGGATTGCTTTGAATCTGTAAATTACTTTAGGTAGTATGCACATTTTAAGATTTTTTTTCTACTGATCCCTTAGCATGATGTTTTTCCATTTGTTTGTGTAATCTGAGGAAAATACTCAGTGTTTCACAGTTCTCTTTGTAGAGATAGTTCATTTCCTTAGTCAATTATATTCCTAAGTATTTTGTATTTCTTTGTAGTTATTGTGAAAGGTGTTGAGACCTTTATTTGTCATGAAGCTTGAGTGATACTGGTATATTGGAATTCCGTTGATTTGTGTACATTGGTTTTGTAACCTAAGACTTTGCTGATTTTATTGTTCTATTCCAGGAGTCTCTGGTGAAATCTTTGAGGTTTTCCAAATATAAGATTATACCATCGGCAAAAAGGAAAAGGTTCACCTTTGGTTTCCCATGCTGGAACACTTTATTTCTTTGTCTTGCCTGATTTCTCTGTTTAGGATTTCCAGCACTATGTTGAACAGAAGTGGTGACAGTGATTGCAGTGTTCCAATTCTCAATGGGGATCTTTCCTGTTTCCCCATTTCGCACGAGAACTGAAAACTGAGTTCACAAACTTGCCACCCTGTGCTTACTTTGGAGGCACTATGAACGATTTGGTGAGGTTTCATAACCTGTGCTCTTGTTTATTGTTTTATTGTTTTTGTTTTTTTAAAAGAGAACAAAGAGATATAAAGAGAAAAAGAGAGAGAGTTTGAAGTGAGTATAAGAGATACGTTCTACCACTAAGAGAAAAAGACATACAGATCTAAGTGTATAATACCAAGTTTCAGAGCTGATTGAAGGAGAAACTAGGACCAGGTTACAGGAGAGTGTGATGACAGAAGAGTGGTGGAAACCAGATAAATCCTAGCCATGAGTCAGTACCAATGTCTAAAGTTGATCATTTTTATTTAAAGGAAAAACATATTATTTAGACATTTGAGGTGACCTGGGACTAAATTAGGATCAGAAATAATGAGAAGTCATCGCCTCTGAGGAGTAAGACTGGAGAAAGTGAGGAAGGAGTGACAAGGGACATTCTTTTCCACTAGAAGCTCATTTACATTTTTAATTTTTTACCCATGAGCTTTATTTCTATAATAATGTAAATTAAAGAGGAGTTTTGACAGAAGAATACCTATCAGAATTTTTCCCATTGAAGTTAGTTACTTTTTGAAAAAATGTTTGACTGTTAAGGGATAACCTCTCTAGGAAACTTACTCCCTGAGATCCCAGATAACTAAAATCTTATGGTATCCAGAATTTCTATACTTCCCACAAATTCATTTATTGAATAAAAAATATTTGGGTGGTGGTTACCCCTTAGGGTCTATTTGCCTTTACTTGTTGTTGCTCTGTAAAAAATTTTTATATATATCTTCTCACTTTTCACTGTCCTCCAAATACCTCCCATAAAAATAAAAAAGGCTCACGTCTAGACATGAGAGATGTGGAATGTTAAGGGGATAACACCTCATGGTAGGAAGAATAATAATGACCTTATGCTCTTGTTGATGTGTGACTGTGTGACTGTGTCTCGCTGAGTGAAGTTCATTATTGTTATTGCATGTTTTTTGCACGCCGTCACAAGAATGTTGCAGTTTAGATTAGAGCAATGAATAAACGTTTGTAAATTTCTTGTTAACCTTGGCAAAAATCGAAGTGAAATCAAAGACATGTTTGGTCCAAGTTAATGAGGAAAATAGCAATGTACAAATGGATGGAATATTTTTCTTAGAAGAGCAAAAGGACCACTGATGAATAGAGCAGAGGGCAGGAAGTTTCTTTCTTCTTCCCCCAACCCAGTTCCATGATCTCCCTATAGCTTCCATAAGAAGGCAGGAGCTCAAACTACAAGCTACTGTGGGATATGAGTTTCCCTTCCAGATCCTGCCCTTGGCTGAGGGCACAGCCTTCTTGTGTGGGGACAGGTATTTTAAAAATATACTGTGGCTGGGACCCACAATGCACTTTCTTTCCATTTCTGCACAGGAGAGCTCCCTTGCCTCCTGAGATTACTTTAAAAATCTCCTCTCCTAGCGAGCCTGGTGTGATGGCTCATGCCTGTGATCCTAGCACCCTCGGAGGCTGAAGTGGGTGGACAGTTTCAAGACCAGCCTGAGCCAGAGCAAGACCAGGCATTGTGGCGAGCGCCTGTAGTCCCAGCTACTCAGGAGATGGAGGCAAGAGAATCTCTTCAGCCCAAGAGTTTGAGGTTGCTGTGAGCTGTGACGGCACAACACTCAACTGAGGGCAACAAAGTGAGACTCTGTCTCCAAAAAAAAGATCTCCTCTCCTCTCCAGGCTCCCAACCAACATGCTTCAATCCTGGGACTACAGAACTGGCCTGTGGGCCCATACACAGGTCGCTGAAGATCACTCTTCCACTGTGCTAGGTAGAAGTGTGCAGGTTCCAAGGTGTCTATGGGGTGCTCTAGCAGGTTCCATGTCCCTCTGCTTCAAGGGCTGCCCTTCTCTGCTAGGCAAGCAGCACCAGGGAGATCCAGTGAGCAGGGAGCTCACAGTCTAGGCTTCCCTAAGCCTGCTGCAATTCTTTAAGGGAATAGGTTTAAGCCCCACTTTTTGCAGAAGTTGCAGTGTGATAAATGCATGAACAGAGGGGAGAAGCTGCTCCCGAATGACCCATATCCAACATCCCTCTCAGCAATTGTGGAACTGTGGGACGGGAGAGGATGAGGAGAAAAGGAATCTGAATGAAGGAAAACTAACACTCTGGCCATCTCTGTTCCCCTCTTTGTTCCATTCTCAGTGGGGTGGCAGCCCATCGAGAATGGTCAGACTATGGGGTCACTTAGAAATCCTTGGGAACCACCAGCCCATGTGGCTCTTGCGGTCTGGAGCAGATTTGGGAATTGTTTGTGTGGGAGTGAGGCAAGCAAATGAAGGCGGAGGCCACCTGGAGAGCACAAAGGGGCGTGGTCGGGGAGAAGCAATGTGGCGCCCACTGTCTTGGTTCAGTCTGTGGTGATGGGAAATGACCCTAAGGGTCTGGCAGCCTGGTGCTTTGTCCTCGAGAAGCTCCCCTTTCACTGACAACAGTAGCTTGGGGGTTTGCGGGCTAGGAAGGCTCTCCAACCCTCAGGAGGCTGCGGACTGCCCAGGTGTGAGAAAGGGGCAAACAAATCATCCCTCTCCACCTGGTGCTGGGCTCCAAGCCTCTCCGGAAAACTGGTCTCTGCTGTCTGGCTCCTTCTTATTCTGCTCCAAGTGGAGTATCTCGTGTGTTCTACCACTTCTCTCTTGAATTATACCCGATTTTGTTTGTTTTCCTGTTTCTTTTATAAGTAGAACTTTTCCTTCTTTCTAAGATAATCTGGCAGCTGGTGTCACTGGTCAGACATTGCCAGTCCCCTGGTGATTTTTTTTTTTTTTAAACTTGTGGAAGAAAATAGTTCTCTTTTAGAAAAAAAAATATATATATACATGCTACATGTTCAACTTTTAGGTAAAAAATAAAATATTTAAGCCTAATTGATTAACCTTTCTTTATTTGGAAAGATTTAAGGTTGAATTGAGTGCCTTCTTTAAAAAGGGATCTTTTGGCTGAGCGCCTGTGGCTCAACGGGCTAAGGCGCCAGCCACGTACACCTAAGCTGGTGGGTTCGAATCCAGCCCGGGTCCACCAAACAACAATGACGGCTGCAACAACAACAAAAAAAATGGCCGGGCGTTGTGGCGGGTACCTGTAGTCCCAGCTACTTGGGAGGTGGAGGCAAGAGACTCGCTTGACCCCAGGAATTGGAGGTTGCTGTGAGCTGTGATGTCACCGCACTCTATCCAGGGTGACAGCTTGAGGCTCTGTCTCAAAAAAAGAAAAAAAAAAGGATCTTTTTGACATATCTATGCTCTATGATTCAAACAGGGACTCTTTTGCATTCAAGTCCCAGATCCTTCTCTGAAGCTAATGACGTCCCCCCCGCTCAAGTTGACAACTTACTTTCAGCTCTGCCCACACTGCATTCAATTTCTTAGTAGCCTTGCTGACTGTTCAAATTTGTCATCCTTCATTTGATATTTGGATTGAACTAATGACAAATTATCCTAGACCTGAAAAAATCAGTAAGGTTTCCTTAAGGAAAATTTTTTTTTAATCAAAAAACAAGCAGAGAAAAAAGAGGAATTTCAGATTACCAGCCATTTCTTTCTACATGATGTCTTTGTCTTCTATATTGTTCCTGTTTTTTGAACATATTTAATGTCACATTTTCTGTCTGTTCCAATTATGGTAAAACAATGCAATATACAACATAAGATATTTTCTATTGAGTTGTCAATCAACCCATGACTATAAAGATCATCATGGAGCAATGTTTGTTAAAATTCACCTTTTCCTTAAGCTATTTAGAGATCTTGATCTGCACTAATATTATGACCCGATACTTATGAAAGATAATGATTTGTGTTTTTCATTTTTCTTCTAGAATCACTGTAAAAGCTGCTCATTGCTGCAAGCTAAGGTCACATAGCACTCAGAGTCTTATTATAATTGACAACTACATCTTGGATTGAACTCCAATTCAATTTACACAGGTTTTCCTTTACACATTTTTCTCATATATTAGGTAAATAGAATGTTCACACAGTCTTAAATCAGTCAAAGGGCAGATAGGTGTTTTGTTGTACAAGCTCCCTCCAAATAGCTTGGCAAACAGCTCTGCCTCAGTAATAAAGAGTCTGATTCCCCTTGGGCAAGAACTTTTCACCACGTTTCCCTGAAGGAGGGGTGGTATTTTTTAATATTCTGTATAATCAGTAAAGTTTGTTTGATATGTGGTCTAATAATTAGCATCATATGCTGCCCCCATCATTGTCACCAAAAAATAATCGTAGAGGTTTCACTAAGGAGACTATATGCTTGTTTCAAAAGGGATATGCAAATTATCCTGGGCCAATTTTCCTCTCAAATCAACTAAATGATCATCAGTGTTATAACCCACAGATTCAGCAGTGGCCTCTGGCTCCAATGACTCAATTTGCTGTTCTCCTCATTATATTATTCTGAATATATTGTTTCTTTTCAGTTTCTGTCCCTAGGATCTGAACTGTCTCATCTCAACAACCCTCTTTTCCCTTCAGCTTCATGTTGATACACATATTTTCTCTCCAATATCTGTTTCTAATAAATGATTCAGCATTTTCTCTGGTGCAGGAAAGGCAAAGATACTCTTCTTTCCTTTGAATGATATAAGTGTAGTTTTTTGCTCAGTTGCGTTTTATTCATCTAACGAATCATCTATTGAATCATCTATTACAAATTGGTACATTAAGATATCTCTTGGATGGTGCAAGCCACTGGGCCTTTAATGAGGGGGATTTAGTTTCTGTGAAAATAAAACTAAAACTAAAATTAATAGAGCAAATTATAGCCTCGGTGCCTGTAGCTCAAAGGCTCTAAGGCGCCAGCCACATACACCTGAGCTGGCAGGTTCAAATCCAGCCCAGGCCCACCAAACAGCAATGATGGCTGCAACCAAAAAATAGCCAGGTGTTGTGGTGGGCACCTGTAGTACTTGGAAGGTGGAGGCAGGAGAATCACTTGACCCCAGGAGTTGGAGGTTGCTGTGAGTTGTGATGCCACAGAACTCTACCCAGCTTGAGGCTCTGTCTCCAAAAAAAAAAAAAAAAAAAAAAAAAAGCAAACTATAAATGCAGTATCTGAGTACACAGGGTAGCCAGTCAAGAAGATTTCTAGAGGTTGGGCTTATAGCATCTTCAGTTGGAGTAAGGACAACCATTGCCAATCTGACATTTTCCTGATTTGTAGTTGTAATGTCTTGAAGATTGTCCATACGTAAGATGTTCTAGTGACTTTTCTGAAGCTTACATCAAATCCTGGTGTGCAAGACTCAAGAAAAGAGTGGTATTGATCTCAGTGAATCCAAGCCTGAAGGATGAGAAACTGTAAATATTAGTCTGGAAAGCCATAGCCAGATATTACAGAAAAAATTAGAAGAATTCAGGATCCAGTCTAGACTGAAGGTAGGTAATAAAAACACAAAACAAAAATGAGTAGTGCTTGAATATTGGGTACACTATTGTTTCCCTGAATAATTTTTCTTTTTGCAGTTATCCCCTATTTCTACCAAAAAATAGCAAAGTAAGACTGATCTGTTTATAAAATAAGCACAGTTTTATTAAATTTGGCCTGATTATTTATGTAAGTCCAGCAAGACGAATGATTGACAAATCAGGTATTTTTATGTTACTTTACCATAACTTTTCATAAGGAATCTCAGATTGGACTTACAAAAACCACTTGTGGCTGGAAAGCCAAACCAAAGACGTGTCAAAGTCTACAACAGTAACACCTACAGCGTCCAGTGAATTCTCTTTTTAAGTTCTCCAAAATTTCATAAGGCTGTGGGTCTACCAGGATATATCATAACATTCTTTATTCACTGATAATTTTATTAGTAAGCACTGATATCAGTAAGCTAGGCACCCTCAAGCCAGTTTATCCAAGGGAGAAGTTTTGGGGATCTGTAAAAATCACACTTAGTTCTTTAAAGCTGTTTGGTCATATCTAAAAACTTGACATTTCAGTGAAAACCTTGGTAACATATTTAGTATTTCCAAATATATTCTGTTATAAAGAAAACAGATTCTTATTAAATGTATATGAATAATCATGAGGCCTGACAATTAAGTTCATGAAGTTCCACCATGTGGTCATGCTGACAGCAGTGTACAACGCAGTCAGGTTTCATAGCGTTGGTATATCATTGTCTCCAGGAGTGTTCATATCGAAATGTGGCAGTATCTTGCTGAATGGCATTTGCTATTATTAGTGTATATTTTTGTGAACCATCACGAGAATGTCAAAGTTTGCATTGGAACAACAAACATTTGTAAATTTCTTGTTAGCTTGGGAAGAACGGAAGCAAAGTCAGGGACATGTAGTCAAAGTTTATGTGGATAATGCCATGAAAAAAACAGCAGTGTACAAATGGATGAAGGGGAGAGAAAATCATCACTGATGAGGAGATGTCAGGGCATCCAGTAATGAGTACAACTGATGAAAGCCTTGCAAAAATTCTCAAGTTGTGTTTCAAAATTGTTGGCTAGCTGAGAAGCATAGCAGACGAAGTAAATATCAATAGAGAAACAGTGAGAGAAATCTTAACTGAAAATGTTGGCATGACAGTGGTATGGCTTTTGCATCACAACAGAGCACCGGCTCACAGGGTACCATCTGAGGGGTAATTTGTAGCCAGTGAACAAATAACTGTTTTGGAACTCCCTTGCTACTCAACTGATCTGGCCCATGATGATTCTTTATTTACCTGAAGATAAATTAAGTATTGAAAGGAAGATATCTTGATGACATTCAAGATATCAAAGGTAACATGACAACTCTGAGGGCCATGCCAGAAAAAAGTTCCAAAATTACTATGAAGGGTGGGCTAGGTATTGACATCAGTACAAAACTTACAAAGGAGAGTACTTTGGAGGTTACCACAGTGATATCAGCAATGAGGTATGCACTGTTTTTCTAGGATGAATGAGTAAACTTAATCATCAGACCTTCATATACTGCCCTCAAAATAAGAATATTCACAATTACTTTCCCTCATGTGGAGGGATTAGGTAGGGAGCAAAAATAAATGTTTCAATTTTGTTCACAAAATATTTGTGACATTTTGTCTACTTTTGTGATAAATTATACTTTATCAAATTGCTGTAAACCATAAGCAGTTTAAAATAAGTTCCCTTAAGTTGGAAAAAAATTAAACAACAGCTATGTTTCAAATAAAGGGTTAACTAAAAATTACTCATTAATTCATTACTCCATGGAATTAATTTTTGTGCTTCCTGTTCTTAGGATAGCAATTTCACAAATCCATCAGTTTCATTAAATTTCTGGGAGTTTTTGCCAAATCCTATGATATGTCTCAAAGTTATCAAAAACCTGCAATTATCAGAGTACTTTCTTTAAATCTACTTGAAGTAAAACTATTTTAGACTGCATCTGATTGTAAGCTTTTGTTGGGAAAGGATTAAAATAAACAATAAATGTCTATGGATGACAAACCATTAAAATGGCCAGAGTTATATATCTGCCAAATGTTCTTTCTAATATGGACATGAATGACAAGGAAATGAGGTTATTTCTGTGCTATATAATATTTTAACATAATAATAAAAATTACCACTGACAAAAAGCAGAAGTCTAAGAATTTCATAAATTTCTAAAATACATATTAATATCCATACACATTTAATTCAAGAAATGTTAGACATTGTTTCTTATTTGGCAACGCTTCCCATATGAATTAACACATCAAATTAGTTTAAAGTCTTTCTTTTATAGATTATTTTAGAACTTTCTGGGACCATCTGTAGTGTCCCAAGGTGAATTTGAGATAAAAAAAATTTAATCTAAGAGGCTATGCCTGTGACTCAAAGTAGTAGGGCGCTGGCCCCATATACCATAAGTGGTGGCTTCAAACCTGACCCAGGCCAAAAACAGCAAAAAAAAAAAAAAAAAAAATAATCTAGAATTTTATTTTAGGAAGTTCATTAAAAATCTCAAAAAGTTTTTAAACAGTTTATTATGATATTGGTTATCTATTTAATAAAAATGAAAATAAAATGGTTTAAAGGTAAATGCAGAATGAAAACATAGCTCTTTTAATATTGAGAAGACTCATTTTTATTATACAATTAAAAACCTAATAGAAGGCAATAACAAACATAAGAAATTATCTTGATAAAACACAAAATCTTTGTTTCATTGGCCAATTATTTAAAAGAAAAAAAATCACACGCTTACACCAATATTCCAATAAAACTTTGCCATTTTAATAAAATCCGAATTCTACTTCTACATCAATGTAAACAATTGACCGTTGAATAATGTGGTGGGTAGAGGTAACAAGTCCCTGCACGGTTGAAAATTTGGGCAAAACTGTTTATGCCCCCCAAACTTAACTACTAATACATTATTATTTATTGGAAGCTTTATCAATAACATAAGCATTACATTCACATATATTTTGAATCTGTATTATATACTGTATTCTTACAATAAAGTAGGCTTAAGAAAACAAAATTTTATTGAGAAAATCATAAGGAAGAGAAAATACCTTTATAATTCTCTACTGTGTTGATTTATACCTTAAGTTTACATCATCTGTTTATGAAATGAACCATCTGATTGAAATGGTGAGCAATTGTGAGCGGCAGACGTCAATCCATTCAGTGCACGTATCAAAGAATTCAACTATTGTTTGTAATGTCATGACTTTTTATGTATCTTGGGAGCACTTTCAACATCACTAGTGGGTTTTTGCATGTATTATTCAGAGTTTCAAGTATTGTACTAAATATGATGAAATATATCCACAAGCCAACAGAGATCACACTTTACCGTGACGTGCAATTTGCTGGGGAGATGAACTTTTCAGGTGGAGAATGCTAGCATCACACAATGTTTCAAGTGAACACTCACAATACTCAAACTCACCACAGTAGCTGCAGAGGTGATTATAAAATTATTAGTGCAGTCTAGTATGCAATATAGTTAGTTTCATACAGTTATGATTCATTACTGTATCTTTAATTTTATTTAGTTTTCTCTCAACTGTTAATAGTATCATGTATGTTTTAAAAATTATGTGTGTAAGTTTTGTTAATTTTAACTTTTTATAATATCTAGGTAGATTTTATAATAGCAAATGGCAAAATAGACTATTGTATATATATATATGTTATACATTCATGACATACTTAACTTTCCTTCATTTTTTAGCATTTCTAGGCTATGTGGTTCATTTCTGAGTTTTTTTCAAATTGTGACAAAGCTCCAAAAATATTTCCAACATATGTTTTGAAAACAATCCACATATAAAAGACCCACACAGTTCAAATCCATGTTGTCCAAAGGACAACTGTACTACTTGAAGTAATTTTTACTTATTTTATTTTATTTTGTGTTTTATTGTGGGGGATTCATTGAGGGTACAAAAATCTAGGTTATACTAATTGCATTTGTCAGGCAAAGACTCTTTTGTAAATTTTTAATAAAACTTTATATGTAAATCCATCTAATTATAGCCAGCTTTGATCATATGAGGTATGATGACTTCCCCATGGTCGGATCTTTAATGAATATCTGTTGTTCAAGTTTTCTTAGCACATGTTTAAGGTTTCAAGTTATCAAAAAGAAAGATTTGTGAAGCTATATTTAAGGAAGAATTTTAAAACTTAATTATTTCTGAAAAGTTTACTTATGAAATTTATCACTTTTGAATCTAAATGATTAAACTCTACCATTTATTTTCAACAGTTACTTTTAACTTGCTCATGAAAAATTATATGATACATTAAACAAATCTACCATTTTAGATTATTTTTCCTGTTGAAAAATCAGGACAATATCAAGAATGTCTCAAAAGAAAGGAAACTAAGGCTGGGTTAGGTGGTTTACACCTGTAATCCTGGCACTCCGTGAGACCAAGGCAGGTGGATTGCCTGAACACAGGTTCAAGACCAGCCTGAGCCAGAGCGAGACTTTATTTCTAAAAGTAGCCAGGTGTGTGACAGGTGCCTGTAGTCCCAGCTACTCAGGAGGCTGAGGAAAGAGAATCCCTTGAACCAAAGGGTTTGAGGTTGCTGTGAGTTATGATGTCACAGTACTCTACTGAGGATGATAAAGTGAGATTCTGTCTCAAAATAAAAAAGAAAAAATCGGCTCGGCGCCTGTGGCTCAAAGGGGTAAGGCGCCAGTCACGTACACCTGAGCTGGCAGGTTTGAATCCAGCCTGCACCTGCCAAACAACAATGGTGGCTGCAACCAAAAAAATGGCCAGGGGTTGTGGCAGGCGCCTGTAGTCCCAGTTACTTTGGAGGCAGAGACTGGAGACTCGCTTGAGCCCCGGAATTGGAGGTTGCTGTGAGCTGTGATGTCACAGCACTCTACCCAGGGTGACAGCTTGAGGCTCTGTCTCAAAAAAAAAAAAAATCAAAAGAAAATAAATTAAAGCTAACCAGGGCCCTTTCCTTTCTCTATCTTTGCCTCTTTCTCTCTTACACACATATGCATGCAAACACTCTTGTCGGGGTAGCCTCGACACGCTGTGAGTTTACTTTCTAGTGGCCTGATGGAGTGGGAGAGCATTGGAAAATTATTATTAATGAGAGTTATAGAGAATTAATACAGAGAAACAATAGACAGAGACAAAGAGATGGTTTTAAGAGCACGGGGATTCGGAAACTGGCATACCCTCCTTGGTGAGTCTTCCAGTAAGCCACCTTGAGTATCAGGTTAGCTCTGTATTTATTTCATACGTCAGGGTTACAATCATAACTCTTATGAAGGCAAGGCAAACAGTCCCATCATGGTTCTTGCTGCACTTGCATGTCTGCTAAATAGACAAACTCTACAACTAATGACGTTAATTGCATGGATTTACTTGCTTCTTTTTACTGTTTTAAGGTATATGGTCTTAATACAAACAGAGTCTTGATAAGGCAGCCAATTAGAGCCTAACTCAAGGGCCAAACACTGGCTGACCCACAGTCACACACCACAGATGCGATGTTTTAATATTCTGACAGCCTTATGTCCAAACAGATAGACTTCTCTGGCCCAATTAAGGTGACAGAAGAAAAGAAATGTTTCTTCTCCTTATCTGGTCCGGAGCAAGTCTTCCTGTATTGGACAAAGTTTAAAGAAAGCGCTCTCCGGGAGCACACAGCCCTGCCACGGCCTCAAGGCCTCCAGCCAGCTGGGGCTGTGCAGCAGCTGTGAGAAGAGGGGGATATAAAACAGGCCAGGTTTCAGAATCTCAGAGTGACAGAGTCTCAAGCTTTGCACTCAAAGTCAGGAAATTGTGTTTGAACCAATCCTCTATTACTGTTTCCCTTTCTCCAGACACTGTTCCCTATTCCTAATAATATTCCTATTTACTAACAATTAAAAGTTGAATGTTGGTTTCAATCTTATAAAATCAATATTACTGGTAATGCAAGCACATCAAGCTATGACTTTCCCCTTAAGTATTTCCACAGGCACTCTTCACACTCTCTCTTCCCTCCATGACAGACATGCATAAAATAATTAAGAAATTCATTTTTACTGTGCTTCATGCTTTCAGGTTGGATTATAGTTTAATTGACCTCAAATATTCAGCAGACACAACATAAATCTTTCTGACCAGCAAACCTATTCCAAAATGCATGTAGGAATTATATTAACATTTAATGCTAACAGTTCCCAAGACATTTCTATTTTTATTTTGCTAGCAATTTTGCTAGCAAAACTACAGATTGTTCACCAAAGACTGAGATCCAAAAAATTGGGGTCAATTTGTATTTTAGTTGTACTTAATTTATATGAGTGTTCAGTTATCTTTTGACCAATTTAAATAGAACATTTCAAATAGAACTCCTTAAAGAAATCTTATAAATACTTTGTTATTGTTAGAGCAGCATGGTAGCTCGAGGTACCTGAAATAATTGAAAATATTAAGTATAAGTTTTATCAAGGAAAAGGATGTTCAGTAACAACCTTCACAGTAAGCTGGGTCTAACCCTAGTGACTGCAGGCACTGGACATGGAAAGTGCTGTTTGGGGTTTTATTCACATTTAATGGTATCAGCTACTTCTTGGAAGTCTTCAAGAGTTTTAATTAACTCAGTTCCTAAAATAACCCACTTGAAAGGTCTTAATCAGTCTCATCTCCATAATAGCCCAGGTCAGCCTGACCCAAGGATGAATCTGATACTAGCCAAATCTTGGCACTGTACCTGTTAAAATAAAGAAAAAAAAAATGTACTCAGTGATAGTTGTTAAAACCTGGGTTAAAAAAAAAAAAAAGACTTTGTTCATGACCATTGTAAAAGGTAGAGGGGACCGTTGCAAAGGGATTTGAAATGGAGGAGATTGGGCTCAAGTTCAAATACAGAATGGTCAAGTGGGAATTTATCATCAAGGAGCAGGGTAAATGGAAAATTACTAAAAGGACACATCAGATGTAAGGGGAATTCTGGCTAATATTTCTTTGGTAGCCTCTCAACTACCAAAAGGCAACTATTATTTTACTTCTTTTTTGTTTTCTTTATTTTTCTGTTTATTTTTAATTACTTCTTCAATTAGGCCCCTGCTAAAAATATCTATTTAACCTTGCTACCCTGTTATTCCTTAAATCAGTCTTCTAATATTTAATTCATATTTTATAGTGATTATACTTGTTATATCTAAAATCATATTAGTTCTTTTTGTCTCTCCTCTTATTAACATATAAACTTCATGAAAATAAGTAATTCATTTTATCCACCAAATTCTCCCTGCTCTCATGACAAATGTTCGGTACTCAGTAATGACTTGTTGAATGACTTTTATCAACAAATGGATTACTGTGGACGTAATTTCCTTAATTATTCCGCTTAAGTTTTATGTCTGTATCACCAATGTTAGCATAGTAATTCATCACACATTCCACAAATATGTATTTAGTGTCTACTATGTGCCATTCAGTATTCATGCATTCAAAGCATGGCTGTTTGCATACTGCAAGCACTGGGCACATATTTGCTAAAAAGAAAAAGAATTCCCAATAAATACATTAGCAATTAACTTTACTTCAGAAAAAAAATTTCCATGGGATAATTATTGAACTCTTAAGTTTATAATATCTCTCATTTCTTCTTTATTTTGCTCCGTATTTCTTTGTATTCTGATGTGAAAAAAAATTAGCAATCTTTTTTTAATCAAAAAGATGCCACAATTTGCAAAATTGTAAAACTTATTAAGTAAAGCTTTAAAAATCTTTGTGTCTTACAGTTTCAAAATCAAAATTAAAAGTGTTTTATTGCTTATATTCTTTATATTAATTCCCCCCAGTGTAAAATTACCATGCAGGTAAACTATAGATTAGAAATGATATGCTTTTTATATGATTTGTTTCTTAAATACTACTAAAAGTATGAGCTCATCTTCCAATTGTGTCTAATTTAAAATAAGGAATATTTTAAACACTAGGAAAATAAGCTTGAATATGAATTATGCATCTATTTAAAGTTAAATAGAGAACAGGTGTAATTATCTGGAAACACTAAACCCAGAATTTCCTTTGCATCAATTCTCTGAATATTTTAACAGACAGCAATGTCTTGCATTTCACATCTTTGTATTCTTACTGAAAATAAAATATTAAAAAATGTTAATTATGTATGATTGTCTTAATGTGATAACTCTTTGTTTATTATATTATATAGAGAACATTGATTATAAACATTTTGAAAGTCTAGTCTTTTTAAAAATTCCCTGAAAGAGACAAAAAGCATTGGAAGATATGACAACTGGTTTTGAATTTACAATATATCTTCATAAGTCAAAAGTTTACAGTATCATGAAACTAGTAGAATAGAAATCTAAAACCATGTGCTCAATTATATCTAGACAATATAGGTATAGCATGTATACATATAGTGAGATATTTGGGTTAAGCTTCATAGTCAATGTAAACAATGACTTTTTTAAAACATTATAATGTCCAGTATATAAAAAAGAAAAACAAACATGGAAAAGTGGTTGTGGTTACATTCATATGGCCTGTTGAAGCAGATATTTTATTCAAGTAGTAGGAAGATAAGGGAAGGGGTATTGCTTAAAGAAAGATCCCAAATTCTATAATGGTTACTTTTAAATATATTATAAGGGAAAAATAGGATCAGTATAAAATTTAAATATTGGATTATGAAACCAATTACATTAGTAGGTTTTGAATGAAGGAAATAACCTTACTATGTGGGATAAGTCCCAGGTTTGAGCACTAGTAATGAGGATGAAAAGAAAAGAAGATTCTAGGAGAATTTTCATAAGATTTATTTGTAGGTACTTCATAAATACTTGCTGAGTGGTATTTATCAGAAACATGAAAGGAAGGCACCAGTTCAATTCTGCAGAGATGTGAATGCTTGTTGCATTTTCTATATAATTCTCAGTTTCATGTGTTATTACATTCTGCTGACATCATGGTAATTTTTATATTGACTTATATATCCTCTATTACATTACTAAATTCTTTCACATCAGAAACATGTTTGGCATTCAATTGTGTTCTCAAACTTGTGTAATACTTCTGTACACACAAGTGAATAAGTTGACTGGCAGAAGGCAGGTATTATAATGGCATTCACAGTCATGAGGAGATAAAAGAGATAATGTCCACTATAAACTTGCTGAATTTTGTTCATACAATCATGAAAATAGAAATTTTCTGTTTGCGAACCAGTGAAAGAACAATATGGCTCTGAAGAAAGGTTGGTGTTAAAGACTGTCATATGAAAAAAAATTCAGAGACTGGATATTGAAAGAGACAATAACACATTTGTAAATAAGAGTTAAGTTTAAGCATTATCCACATATAACTGGTAAATCAGTACCAGGAGGATGGAGATGAGATTCCAATATTCACACCAAAGGAAATCACAACTATTATTAAGTGAAATATGTCTTGAATAAATTTTTTTTTATTCCTTACAGAGTTATTATTGTATTTATATTCTTGCATTTTTTTTTCATGAAAATGAAAGTAGGTACATTTCTACTTTCTGGATAAAATTTCTTGTTCACTGGATACAATTTCTGATATTTACCTTAATATTATTAATCTAAATTTAACTACCAAAACTAAACTCTTACACAAAGATATTAAAAAGAAAATCACTAGAGAACAAATTGGAAGTAAGTAATTAGAGCAACTGAGTAATATTTTGTGTCCTCGTTCATCTATTTTTTTTTTTTTGTAGAGACAGAGTCTCACTTTATCGCCCTTGGTAGAGTGCTGTGGCATCACACAGCTCACAGCAACCTCCAACTCCTGGGCTTAGGTGATTCTCTCAGGCGCCCACCACAATGCCCTGCTATTTTGTTTGTTTGTTTTGCAGTTCGGCCGAGGCTGGATTTGAACCTGTCACCTTTGGTATATGGGGCCAGTGCCCTACTCGCTGAGCCACAGATACTGCCCTCGTTCATCTTTTTTGACATAAAAACAAATATTTACTTAAGGAAGTAAGCCATGAAGTAAAATATCTAACACAGTGGCTTCCATAAATGTATGTAGACAGTGTTAAAGATGGTGTAGATATAGATCTATGGATCAGAATAGAGAACCCAGGTATAAAACCATTCTCATATTGCCATCTGATCTTTGATAAAGCAGACAAACACATACAATGGGAACAAGAATGCTTATTCAATAAATAATTGGATAGCTATTTGTGGAAGACTGAAAAATGATCCATACCTTTTACCAGTCAAAGAAATTAATTCACTAGGGATAGCAGACTTAGACTTATATGTGAAACTCTAAGTATTCTAGAAGAAAATTTTGGAAAAGTTCTTATACTTATCGGCCTGAGCAAAGAATTGATGAAGAAGAGCTCAACAGCAATTACAGCAACAATAAAAATTACCAAATGAGGCTTGATTAAGTTTTAAAAATACCATACAGACAAGGAAACAATCAATCAAGTGAATACACAAGAATGGGAGGAAAGTGTTGGTAGGCCAGACCATTCAAAAAATGGTTGAAAACCAGAATCTATTAAGAACTCAAACAAATAAGCAAGAAAACATAAAACAACCCGTGAAAATCATGGGCAACAGGGATGAACAGAAGATTTCCCAGAGAAGATATACTAATGGCAAATAAACACATGAGAAAATGTTCAGTGTCCCTAATCATCAGGAAAAGGCAAATCAAAACCACAATGAGGTATGACCTAACTCCAGTGAGAATGAGACTTTTACCAAAGTCCTTAAACAACAAGTGCTGACATGCATGCAGAGAGCAAAGGAGGACTTACACACTGTTGATGGGACTGAAAACTAGAACCACCTCTTTGAAAAATAGTATGGAGACACCACAAAAAATTAAAAGCACACCTACTATTTGATAGAGCAATCCCACTCTTGGGTATTTATCCATAGGAAAAAAGTCATTTCATCAGAAAGACTCATGCACGTGAATGCTTATTTCAGCACAATTGCAAAGATGTGGAATCAACACATGTACCCATCAATACACAAGTGGATTAATAAAATGTGGCATATGTACATGGGAATACGATTTCACCATTAAAATAAATGGTGAACTAATATCTTTTATAACAATTTGGTTGGAACTGGACACCACTCTTCTTAATAAAGTATCCTAAGGCTGAGGAAAAAAAAAAAAACAATATGTGTGCTCATTGTTAAATTGGAACTAATTGATCAACACCCATGTGTATAGATGGTAGTAAAATCCAATGGAGACCAAACAGGTGGTAGGGGGCAGAAGGATTGGGTAAAATCTCATGTAACAGGCACAATACATACTATCTGGGTGATGCTATCTTGTAACTTTGACGTAAACGGCACAAAAGCAATTTATGTAACCAAAACTATCATACCCCGTAATACTCTGAACAATTTTTTTTTTTTTTGAGACAGAGTCTCAACTGTCACTCTTGGTCAAGTGCCGTGGTGTCATAGCTCATAGCAACATAAAAACTCTTGGGCTCAAGCAGTCCTCTGGTTTCAGCCTCCTGAGTAGCTGGGACTCCAGGCTCCCACCTCAATGCCCACGTATTTTCAGACACAGAGTCTTGCTCTCGATCTGGCTGGTCTCAAACTCCTAAACTCAAGCAATCCACCTGGCTCAGACCCCCAGAGTGCTAGGATTACAGTCATGCGCCACTGCGCCCGACATTCTCTGAAGTTTTTTAAAAACATGGACAGGTGATATAAGTTCCAGTGTTCTACTGCTGGGGGTGACCATGGTTAATAGTTACAAAATATCTAGAGGAGATGTTTTTTGAATGTTCCTAAAAAAGAAATGATAAATGGATGAGACAACATAGATCCCTACTACCCTTAGAAAATTGTACCCCCATATTCAATATGATTATAGTGTACAAATTAAAGATTTTAAAATACTGAACAAAAAATAAAATAATAAAGATGGTATATATAAATCTTGCTCTTGACTTAAAGGAGGAAGACATGAAAAAAATAAACCATTTTTTAAAAACCACAATTGTGAGTATTAGAAATTTGTAAGTAATTTCTACAGTACATTGTTAGTGTACTTAGAAATAAACAAAAAGTGTAAGAGTTAATAATAGTTGTAGTCATGAACAGTAAATGGTAAATTGTAAATTTTCCTTCTTATCTCTCTATTTAGCTCTTTTCTTTATTATTCTTTAAGAATTTTTCTGTTCAAATCTCAGGATTCTCTTTTCAATTACCCAACACACAGTCCGGCCGTTTTTGATGGGCTAAATGAGGTCACTAACACTGTGGGGCGCATACATCTTTTAGTGATGGTCCCCATAGACAATCGGAAGTAGAAGTGAAGAAATGTTGCATTTGACTCTGGCAAGAACTTGGAGTAAAGAGCTGTGTTTCATCAATACCGAGCCTATTAATTTTGATCCTAGCCTGGCGCTTGTTGCTTCTGCTCCCTCCTCAGGGTTAAAATTACTTTGAGAAAGCACAAGAAAAGACACAGAAAACTTAGTCAAAAACCACACAGAATGTTTTCTTTCTACTAGTCCAGTTATCACAGAGTTACCCACAGTGAAAAGACGAGGATTTTGTGTTTAGTGTCTATTTTCTGCCATAAGCACCCCTTAAAGTGCTCTGTAATGGAGGTGAGTATCAGCTGGGGTAATTCTGAAGCTGTTAGTGATTTCTGTGCACAGACAAAGGTTTGCCTTTGGATATTACAGCCCATTTTGCTGATAGGTAGCATGTTGCCTTTGATCTCTAGCACATTCTTTACAGTTTTCTGGAAAGATGCTTAGAATCTTTTTTTCCCCAATTAAACAGGAAAAGTCACAAGTTCCATTTTTTTTATTAAATTACTATTACTTATCAGTGCCTACAATTTGCTGTCATATAAGCATACAGTGACAATCACCTATGAAAATTGGAGGTTTCCCTAACTTTGTGGGGAATAAATATGCAGAACTGAATTTCTACTGTGCTATTCTGAAAGCTTAAGAGGAGACATGGTACTTGAATTTGAATGTGAAGTAGATGTTTATCAGCTGTGTCCATCAGATTTACCAGATTTAAAAAGATAGACCAAGAAAAGACAAAGGACTCATGATTTAAAAGATACATCAATCATGACACATGTGAGACAGCGTCAATTAATTCAGTTTGGCTATATTTTAAGATGATAAGATTTAGAGAAAAGAACAAAAATAATTTAGGCTAGGTTATGGAGAGTCCTTTGAATTTATTCAAAAATAGTTGAGAAAAACAAAATGATTTGAGGCAGAAAAGTACTTTAAGTCTGGTGTTTTCCACTGAAAATTGTGAATGGATTGAAAACAAGGGACAAGAAAATTACTGAAAGCTGGTTCTGTACCTGCAGCACAGAGGTTATGGCGCAGCTGCATACACGGAGGCTGATGGGTTGAAACCCGGCCTGGGCCAGCTAAACAGCAATGACAACTGCAACAAAACAATAGCCGGGCATTGCGGCTCGCACCTGTAGTCCCAGCTACTTGGGAGGCTGAGGCAGGAGAATCAGTGAAGCCCAAGAGTTTGAGGTTGCCGTGATCTGTGATGCCATGGCACTCTACCCAGGGTGACAACTTGAGACTCTGTCTCAAAAAAAAAAAAAAAAAAAAAAAATGACTGAAGACAGTTATGTTGAGATTATTTTGCAAAATAAAAAAAAGTTCTGCTAAAGATGTTGAGAGGCTCTGAAAGGCGAGAAAACTCCTGCAAGAGATATTTTACTCAACGAACATGAGTAACTGAGCAATTATAATAATTTTAAAACTGGTATGTTTGGAAGATTTTTTTTTTGCTTTAGCAAATGAATAAATGATAATACTCTTAGAATAGGAAAAATAAAACTAGAAATAGATTTGGGGAAAGAAATTGATACATAGTATGATTGGCCAGTTTGAACCTGAAATTACCTACAGGGAATAATTGTAAAAAATGATTCTCTATTTACATTCAGGCTAAATTCATATACCAGAAATAGATGGATTTTCAAAGCCTGAGATAAAATTTTAGACATTACAAGTATAGACACTATTGCAGGACAGACAAAAGCCCCCTTCAATCAGGAAAATGAGAAAAGAAAATGACCAAGGATAAAAGTGTGAGGATTTGGCAGAAGAGGGGAGGGAGAGGGAGAGAGAGCGCGGGAGATATCTTAATTGGTGATCTCAGAAAAATAAGCACTGGAAGACAGTGACAGTGTCTCAGATAAAAAGAAAAAGTGAGAACTTCTCTAACCATTCCTCTATGCCCTCAACTCCCCAGTGAGATTATTTTCAAGGTGTCCGTCAAAGATCCGAACTTAACTATTTCATTTTTTTTCAGCCTTCTTATATCTCATAGCACAATGGAAGCTGTAGTTAAACTTCCATGGCACACTTAAATTATGTTGATCTAAAGATAAAAAGAGTAAAAAAAAATAGAATATACTACAGTGCTTTGACCTTTGGAAAATAATCTAATTAATGATCTTTAAAAATCTTCACAGCACACCTAAAATCCTTCTAGAGCAACAGACTGCCACATCACGCTGGTTAAAAATCACCGTTCTAGTTAGATATCCTTCAAATTTCCCACCTCCTAAATTTATATATCTGAGGAAATGTGTTATCTTATATGGTTCATTACATATGCAATTTACACGGTAAAAATCATTTCACGTTTGCAAATTGTAGCCAGGATATGACTTAAACTTTTAAATGCCAATTTAGTGGAGGCTTCAAAAGTCAAACAATGACTTAATTTACTTCTTATCAGTGACTCGGGGTGCAGGAAAGCAAAGCAGATTCCTACAAATGCTCTACACTCTGACTTCCCCCTCCTTTCACTGCCACCTGCTCCATCTGTGCGTGCCAAAGGCCCACTCGTCATGTAGGAGGAGAATAGGATGTAATGCGTACTGCTGATAACTTCTAAGATTCATATGGAATGTGTGGCAGAATAAATTTGTATATATTTATGGCCCACTTTATAGAAAATTATAAAGTTAAAATAATTCAGATCGACTTTATCATGACAGACTCGTTTATCTCAAGATAACCTTTTTAAATGTGGAAAACCATAGAAACAGCCTTTCAGAATAGGCTGAAAACCCAGCAATGATGTTTTTACATCCAGAACACATTTGTCCTAGAGAGCATATACACATTATTTCATCATTCAGTTTTATTTACTTGTAGAATATTTTTCTTGAGACATATATTGACTTAATTTGAACAGATGGATTAATGTTTTAGATAAGGCATTTAGCCAGAAGCTATTTTGTATTTAGGCTCATTTTAGTGCTATTCACCATATTCCATTATCAATCCATACACAGAATTGCTCATTCAAATCAATGACGCATTCGAATAGAAATATATGGCAAGATGCAGAAATTATAAACATTGATAAAAGGTTTATAAACTAAAATATGTCCCATTTTGTTTAACTTGCATACTTGGGAAGACTACTTTTTGTAATACTAAACAAATAGAGAGCTGGCTGGCTAAAGACGCATCACCACAGATATTTAGTAAATTTTTAGATAATTTTTCTCCCTTTTTCAAATGGGAAATGGCAGTAAAACGTGTATTAGTAACTATTTTTCTGTGTTTTATTCTTTGAATTAATACACGTAAGGGGGTTCAGAGTTTAGCAAGGGTATGAAAAAAATGTGTAGCTTACCATGCATTACAATAGCAGAGTTTCAAGTGAGTACACAAAGTAAAACTTAGAAAATAACTTACGAACTACCACTAAATGAAGTCCATGGTCGTATAATAGGGCTAATTCATGAATTTATCAGATGCTGCTAAATCGTAGACACCATTCTGAGAGCTGGCAAGTGCAGGTTTGTAGTAATCTGTCATCTGCCCCCACCATAATTGTAAGAGTGAATTAACATTTGACACTTCCTCTCTCTCTCTTTTTCCGAATCTTTTCTTCAATTACATCGACATCTTATTTATCTAAATCTTCCTTTTTGACATTAAGACTGAAATAATTCCAAACAAAATGCACACAATTAAATAAAATTATTCTATTTTTGTTCCAAATTATATAGAGAGAGCTTGTACATTATAATAAGCAATGGAAATAGGGCCCTGAATAAGATTTCATGATACTTTCTTACAACTTTCATGATAGTTCCTCATAGGACTCAATTGTTTAAAAAAAAAATCTCATATGTGGTTTATATATAGAGAGAATGGTAAATAATACATTGAACACTATATTAAACATTTATATTGCACTCCAAAAATGACTTTATGTGCTCTTTTCTTGTTGCCAAGGGGGAATATTAGTGCACTTCCCCCATAAGACAAATCTCTTTGCAAGTTAATGCGATCAAATACCTGCATTAAAGAAGATAATTTATATTACAAAACCTTGGAGAGACAGCATACATGTAAATATTTGGTGAATATTATTTTTGTCAATAAAATTTTTCAAGGAATTGAATACTTAGCTATTTCAAGTTGTGCTCTAAGTGAGGTTCTGTTATAATTTATACTATCACTGGATGATAAATTCGTTTTTAAGATAAAAGAAGATTAAATGGTAAAAAAAAATCAGTATATATATTGAAAAATGAAAAGTCTAATTTGGTTACTCAACTTTTTTGAAAACTCTCAGGAAGTTCATGAGAACAAGGGAACTCACACACACACACACAAAAAAAATAATAAAAAAAACAAAGAAAAGAGAACAAGGGAACACAATCCTTCCAATCCTTTGGAAGCAGTTTTGAATCTACTGCAACAAATGAATGCATTTCCCATGCTGTCTTTATAATGTTATATTAAAAATCAAAATAACTTAGGCCCAGTTAATTTTCCAAGTAATTACCTATGAGAGTGATAGAGAAACATTGTAACACTACCTTCCAGTGCCTAATTATATGCAAAATAGTTTCTTCTCCAAGCCTATGAGTTAAACAAAAATCTAATATGAAAGAAAACAAAACAATCATCAAGGAAAAAAAAACAATTCAAAGGAATTTGATATTATGCAGCAAGAAATTACTTTTCTAAAAAAGATTTTATTATTCACCTAAAAGGAATATGAGAAGATATAGCATCAATAAAAATAGAATCTGTAAGAAATGGAATTTGGTGATAATAAAAAAGAACTCTTTAAAAATAGAAATACAATCAGAAATTGGAAAATGTCAGTGAAACTGATGAACAAAATTGTTGAGAAACTATCTTGTAATATACAAGGACAAAGATAGATAAATGCATGATCACAATGAAAAGGCAATTTTAGGACCAGTTTCAAGGAAGACTATCTTAATAATAACATTTTTTAGGAAGTAGAAGAAAAAAAATGGGAAGAGATAAAAGTTGAAGAATTTGGAGAGGGCAGTGGCTGTGGCTCAGTGGGTGGGGCACTGGCCCCATATACCAAGAGTGGCGGGTTTGAACCAGGCCCTCTAAACTGCCACAAAAAACAGTCAGGCATTGTGGCAGGCGCCTGTAGTTCCAGCCACTCAGCAGGCTGAGGCAAGGGAATCACTTGAGCCCAGGGATTGGAGGTTGCTATGAGCTGTGACATCACAGCACAAGGGTGACAAAGTGAAACTCTTTCTCATTAAAAAAAAAAAAAAAAAAAGAATTTGGAGCTGAATTCATGTTAAATGCACAGAGGCTGAAGACAGCAAACAGAGTATTACTTTTAAAGAAAACAAGAGTACAAGAAAAAATTATAATTTTGACTTGTAACATATAAATTATTTTACATTGTCATAAGCTCTAAAACTTAATCTAATCAATACTAAAAAATAACTGCATTTTGAGGATAATAAAGCAAGAAAATTATGCACTTGTGGTAGAGTGGTGGAGGCAAAGCAAATAAAAAAAGCTTTTATTTTCCACAGAGAAAGGTTATCTGTAAGATTAAAATAATATGCTTATTAACATGATTACAAGCATTTTATTTAGCCTTATGTTCCAAAATAAGTAGCTAAAAGAGTTCAAAAGCCCTATCCTCTAAATAGAAACAAGTTCTATAGTTATATTTGACTCTAAAGTATACATAGAAATTTCTGATAATGATGTAATTATATGTTAAAATGGCATATACCCCTAGCTAGAAGTGAATAATGGAATAGTATTACTAAAGATTGGCATATTTCTAGAGTAGAGGTCAGTACTATAGACTGTAATATAAATGATAGATAATTTGTGTTTAAATCAAAGTACAATACAAGTATTTGCTTGATAACAGTAGCTGAACCAAGCTGACAAATGCAGGTTTTGATGCTCAGCAGGGAGAAGAATCTACAGTCTACCCAGCAAAATAGAAAATACTGCCCACAGGGAAATTTGAAATTTTATTATCCCTAGAAACAGAAAAGATAGAACTGCGTGCTTTTACTGGACAATGATTTCTGATTTCTGAAATACTACAACATATAGTGTGACTGAGACAGTAGTTCACAAATTTTCAGATTGGATTTAGACTAAATATACTGTGTACATTTGAGATAATCATCTTAAGGGTCCATTGTCGATGCATTCAGAATCATAAGGTCTTCTTCTTGTCAATTTCACTGCATTCTAGAGACACTTTACAATCATTACTACAATATACTGTGAACAATCTTTCAGTCTTTTATCAACTCAGTTAGCGTTATCAACAAAGATGTGAAATGCTCCATAAAGGTAAACCAGATAAAGTGGATCAATATGGACTCTGGCAATATAAACCCTCTGGCATATGAGAAATGCCATGATGATGCAGACTCAGTGGCTGGTACTGTGCTGCTAAAAGAGTCTCCATAAAAGCTGCAGAAAAAGACAGACAAGCAGTCTGATAAAATATTCCAGTAGATATTTCAGAACTGCATAGAAACATTGCTGTCTTAAGTCTCCCGTGATGACCCTTTAACATTCTAATATAGAATTAGGGATGTCTCAGCCTCTTCTTTCCAATTTTCCCAGCTACTGTCTGAGATTCTACCTCTTCAGCTGTCCAGAAACAGTGGACTATATAGCATCTCTGGTTATTCTCATCATTTGTAGCTTGCTTAACACTACATCCCACCATCTTCCTCTGCCATCTTCATGTCATCTTTCATCAAAAACTTCTACTCTAAGTTTTTCATACCCAGCTTTACAAAAGCTAGGGAAACCAAAAATAAGCAACTCTTCTCAGTTTGGACAGAGAAGTGAGGATGCAGAACACCTTCTGCTCCCACCCAACCAGAGAGACAGCCAGATACAGAGGATGAGAACTTACTGGAGTGGAAACCCATAAGCAAAATCTTCCATGAGAACCAACGCTGGAGACGGGAAACTTAAATTGTAATTGATTAATGAATTATAATTCTGAGAGTTAAAAACTCCAGGGCAACGCAGTCATAGAGGAGAACCCACACTCTTTCCAGTTTTACTTCCTGGAGCTCCACTAGGTCTTTCCAGTAAGTATCAAACAAAAATCCCCTCTTACTCTTTGAAAAAAGAAAGAAAAAAGAATCACTTTGAAATGCATAACAGTATTCTATTCTTCTTAACAAGTCCTGTAGGAGAAACCATTTTACCAGAACCCAATCTACTGGGTTTAATCAGAGTCTAACCTACCTGGGACAAGGGAACTACCCAACATTAGCTAGTTTTAGCGTTCCGTGTGGGGAAAGGAAAATGTTCCCATTGTTCTCCCTTTAGTCATATTCTATGACCCAAAGGAGGAAGAAAATATTCATAAGGACTAATGCAGTTCACAGTCCATGGCACAGCTCACCAAAAGACAGAGACCAGTACTAGGACTATAGAGTGCTTTACCTCCCTCCACACCTTATCACATCACAGAGGACTCTTTGTTGCAATTTATTTAATCTCCCCCAAATATTGTCTACCTGATAACTGAAAATTACAAGGCATATTGAAATACAAGAAACACACTGAAGGGTGGTGACAGTGACTCAGTGAGTAGGGCACAGAGTGGTTGGTTCGAACCCAGCCCCAGCCAAACTGCAACAACAACAAAAATAGCCGGGCATCGTGGGGGGCCTGTAGTCTCAGCTCCTCCGGAGGCTGAAGCAAGAGAATCACCTAAGCCCAAAAGCTGGAGGTTGAGGTGAGCTGTGATGCCATAGGACTCTACCAAGGGTGACAAAGTGAGACTCTGTCTCTAAAAAGAAAAAAAAAAAAGAAAGAAAGAAAACACAGTGAAGAGATTTCAACTATGCCTCAGAACTACAGTTAGATATAATAGGAATAACGGAATTATCACAACAATATTGTTTTTCTTTCTTTTTTTTTTTTATTGCAGATTTTGGCCCGGGCTGGGTTTGAATCCTCCACCTCCAGTACATGGGGTCGGTGCCCTGCACCTTTGAGCCACAGGCACAGCCCCAATATTGATTTTTTAAAATCGATACTATGTTAACAGATTTACTGAAAAATAATAATCAAAGTATACGAACAACCAGAAAAATGTAGCCTGAGGGATTAAAATTCTAAAAAAGAACCAAAAAACACATGCTTGGGATCAAACAAATTGTAATAGAAATGAAGAATGACTTCATGAACCCATTAGAATTCTGGACACAGCAGAAGGAAAAATCCCAGCGCTTGAGGAGCTAATGGTAGAAACTTTATCAAAACTGAAAACCACAGAGAAAAAGATTGAAAACTGAACAGAATATTAAGAACTGTGTAACAAATACAAAGGAGTAATACACACATAATGAGACTACTAGAAGAAAAAGAAAAGAAGGAAGAGAACAAAAAACAGTATTTGAAACAATAATAATTGCGAATTTCACCCAAATTAATGTCAGACACTACAACATAGATCCAAGGAAGCCAGAAAATACAAAGCAAAATACAAAACAAAAACACAGCAAAAATAAAAATAAATAAATAAATAACACTTCAGAAAGTCAAAGATGACAAAATACCTTGAAAGAAGCCAAGGACAACAATACTTTTCCTACAGAGGAGGAAAGACAAAAAATAGATACAACTTCTCCTAAACCATAGAGAGAATAAAAGAATAGAGGAATATATAGAGATTTCTGTGTGGTGTGAAATTATTCTTCAAAAATGAAGGAAAAAATAAAAACTTTCTTAAACAAACAAAAATTGGGGGAATCTTTTGCTGCTAGGCTAGCCTTACACAAAAGTGTTAATAGTTGGGTTTTAGCCTTCATATGAAAGCTATAAATTAGCTTTATATTAGGGCTGAGTTCATTGGATACTTTTTCTTCCATTCTTGAGATACTTTGCTAAGAAGAATATGTTCCAGCTCCATCCATATAAACATGAAAGTCTCCATCTTTCTTTAAGACTGCGTAATATTCCATGGTATACATGTACCACAATTTATTAATCCATTCGTGAATCGATGGGCACTTAGGTTTCTTCCATGA
>CAUYON010058686.1:0-11621 GCA_963573935.1 Arctocebus calabarensis
GTCCCAGCTACTAGGGAGGCTGAGGCAAGAGAATCACTTAAGCCCAAGAGCTGGAGGTTGCTGTGAGCAGTGTGACGCCACGGCACTCTACCCAGGGTGATAAAGTGAGACTCTGTCTCTACAAAAAAAAAAAAAAAAAAAGAACAGCTGCAACCAAAAAATAGCCAGGCGTTGTGGCGGGCGCCTGCAGTCCCAGCTACTTGGGAGGCGGAGGCAAAAGAGTCGCTTGAGCCCAGGAATTGGAGGTTGCCGTGAGCTGTGATGCTACAGCACTCTATCCAGGGTGACAGCTTGAGGCTCTGCCTCAAAAAAAAAAAAAAGAAAAAGAAACATACTTCTAACCCTTCCTAAGCATTATGGGAAGCTCTAAAAGCATCGTCTAGCACTGCTCAGTGCTCCTGCTTCTTTGGAAGTGGTTCCAAGGATCCTCTACAAGTCAACGGCGAACTAACCCCAGGCACCAGCTACCGCAAATCACGCCAACAGCTTTTACGGAAAAGAAACCGGTTATGACCAGCCCTCCAACACATAAGGACATAAAAACCTCTAAGGAACTGCTATGTTCTATTTTGTATGAAGTTTTTTTCCTTTAATTTTTGCCTCAAAAACCCCCTTTCCCATGAATTTGTAGAATCCACTTCACCCACAAATGCAGTGCCATGCACTCTGCTATATAACAAAGGATACTACACACAACTGCCCAAAACACGCTGGCCTGAGAGAGGTCCGTACCTTCACTGTCCACTTCGGAACCTCCCGTGCTAAGGGACCGCCACCTCTCCTTGGCTCGGGCAAGACAGATGTCAAAAAGCTCTGGAAAAAAAAGCCTCTGGTTTAGTCTTTTGTAAGTATGTGAGTATTTTTCCTCACAAAAACCAGAAAACACTATCATTACTATCTCCTTCAAATATTTAAGTTCAATTATACTAGGCTTCATTGCACACTAAATAAGTTACTTAGACAATTCCCCCCCAACTTGGCCTGGAAGTATTTCCATTGGTTAAAGAGATAGCCATGTACAAAGAAAGAACATACAGAACACCACTAGGCCTGGTATTTACCTCTATTATACGACCCACCCATAACACTATCTTGTCTCGATCTGTGATTTTTCCATTGCCTCTACCAGACTGTGAGCACCTATGAAGGTCTCTCGCTCGGCTCTGCACCCAGAACAAACCACAGAGGACTTGACCCAGAGCACTGTGCCTGTGAGTATCTGACTGATGAAGAAAGGAGGAAAGGAGCAGCAGAAAACCATCTGGTTTCAAATTAGAAACACGATGGGACTGCTCTGTGCCTGGCACAGACCTCCTGTTCTTGCTGCCTGAAGCGAAACGGGGGTGGGAGCAGGTCCCAGGAACGGCCAGTGGCTCCAAAAAAATAAGGACTCTTGCTGGCAGAGAAGGAGCATGACAGTCACAAAACCTCCACATTTAGAATTTATTTGACAGTTCTTCTCTGGGTAGTTTTGTAATAGTTAAATAATAGTTCATGCTCATAAAATGTACTATTTTGCACAGACCTCCATGGGTATGTGCATGACCCATTCTTCTTCAAGCAACTACAATGTAGACTGGACCACCAAGTTCTTTCTCAGAGCCCTGATTCTCTACCCATCCAGTCCCAGCTGTTTCAGAGCATTAATAATCACTAATCAATCAGAAACTTTAACTGCAGCCACCCGCAGATTTTATCAACTTGATTTTTCTTCATCATTAGTTTTGGAAAATAAAGTAGCGCACACCTATCTTCTGGGCAGTACATGCTATTTTATCAACATGTAACTCAAATTTTAATGACATTATAATCCAATAAGTAAAATCTTGATTAATGCCCCTTGTTCTAGACTTGTAAAGTATCCAACTTACAGTCTGTGGTGTTCTGCCAGGGAGGCGTGGTCATGAAGTGCAGTTTCACAGCATCACTGTGCACAAGGCAGCACCTCAGCGCCATCTAATCTGGAAGTGCTGTGAGCTCATGGCTAGAGCACCTCTTAGCCTCCATGAGGTAGGCCAACCTTTGGTCTTTTGGACAGGAAATGGGTAAAAGCCCCTATGTGGCTGTGACCATGGGGGAACCAATTCCCACATGAAGTATTCAACAGTTAGAGGCCAGCTGCCTCCAGGTAAAAATGTGTCAGAGTTTTAAAACTCTCCCTTGTGGTTTTATTGGTGCATATTTAGGGGTGGGCTGGGTGGTAGCTAGAATAGCTACAACTTCTTCCCAGACACCTTGGCCCAATTTCTTTTTTTTTCCCAGTGGTAAGACAGAATTTATTTACAGAAGAGAATACAGAAAACACTAAAGCTTCTGGTAGAGAGAGAGAACTCAAGTGGGAAGAGTAAAGCTATCCTGGCCCAATTTCAAAGTTCAAGACTTACATAGGCTTCAAGGACGAACTTTTGTTTTTTTGTTTTTTCTTTCTTTTGAGACAGAGCCTCAAGCTGTCACCCTGGATAGAGTGCGGTGGCATCACAGCTCACAGCAACCTCCAATTCCTGGGCTCAAGCGAGTCTCTTGCCTCCACCTCCCAAATAGCTGGGACTACAGGCACCCGTCACAACGCCCAGCCGTTTTTTGGGTGCAGCCATCATTGTTGTTTGGCAGCCCGGGCTGGATTCGAACCTGCCAGCTCAGGTGTACGTGGCTGGCGCCTTTAGTCCGTTGAGCCACAGGCACCGAGCCTTTTTTTTTTTTTTTTTTTTTTTTCATTGTTGGGGATTCATTGAGGGTACAAGAAACCAGGTTGCACTAATTACATTTGTTAGGTAAAGTCCCTCTTACAATTGTGCCTTACCCCCCAAAAGGTGAGACTCACACCAAGACCCTATTCTCCTCTCTCCTTCCCTCTCTCTGTTCTTCCTTTTCCCTACTCCTCCCTCCTTCTTTCTCTCTCTGAAGAGCAAAGTTTTAATAGTACTATTAGGGTGACTTTCAGTAACTTTCCAATTGAATAACCACAAAAAGAACAAAACTCTGGGGCTTCCCAAGTTAAAAATATTGGGCTTCAGAATCAATTAGGGCTGGAATCTTAATCCCGGTCCCACACATACTAGCCATGAGGCCTGAGGTATAGTACCCTGCCTTTTCAGCATGCTAAAGGTTCCCAAGAGGAAAATGGAGGCCAGTACAGTGTCTCACACCTGTAATCCTCATACCCTGGGATGCTGAGGTGGGAGGATCACTTGAGGTCAATAGTTGGAGACCAGCCTGAGCAAGAACAAGAACCCATCTTTACTAAAAATGGAAAACTTAGCCAGGCATTGTGGCAGGCACCTATAGTTTCAGCTACTCAGGAGGCTGAGCCAAGAGTTTTCGCTTGAGCCCAGGAGTTTGAGGCTGCTGTGTGCTAGGCTGACGCCACTGCACTCTAGAGTGAGACTTTGTTTCAAAAAAAGGAGAAAAATGAGGTCGAGATCACTATCTATAACTAAATCAGGCATGCAAATGAAGAACCTAACATGATCCCTAGTACTCAACAACTGGAATCCAAGATTATTTTTGTTCTTACACCAGTTTGGAGATGTGGTAAAAATAAAATTAAGTAGGACCAGGCGGCACCTGTGGCTCAGTGGGTAGGGCGCTGGCCCCATATACTGAGGGTGGTGGGTTTGAACCCAGCCCTGGCCAGCCAAGACAGCAATGACAACTGCAACAACAAAAAAAAGAAAGCTGGGCATTGTGGCAGGTGCCTGTGGTCTCAGCTACTCGGGAGGCTGAAGCAAGAATCACCTAAGCCCAAGAGCTGGAGGCTGCTGTGAGCTGTGACGCCACGACACTCTACCAAAGGCGACAAAGTGAAACTCTGTCTCAAAAAAAAAAAAAAAAAAATTAAGTAGGACCCAATAATGTGTCATTCATTCGCTTAACAAATACTTCCTGAGGGCCTGCCATGTGCAGAGACCTGAGCTGGCACAGTGACAGAGCAGAGAGCACAGCCGATGAGGCCCCAGCCTCCCGAGTACAAGTTCTACTGGGGCCACTGACATTAACCAGTTAATCACAGAAGATAGACACAGTTTAAACAAAATGAGCCAAAACAGCGTTTAGACAAACAGACAAACATTCAAGACATGTAGGTGATTAGCTATTTAGCCCAACCTACTATAATATAGTCCATAGAAGGTTTAATTTTAAGAAAGCAACCAGTCATCAGAGAACCAAAAATGTAACACACACACAGACATACAAAGTATTGTGTCTTACATTCAGTTTGCAGAGACAGGGTTACTGAAGAGAGTTTAAAAAGTTGCGAGAACATGGACTAAAATACATGTTCAGCAATTTCTTCAAACCTCAAATTCTGAGGCTGCTTTTAAAAAATCCATCAGTTAAATGTTATACATCTTCTCCTGTAAAGATGTTAAAATCAATTTCTGGCAGATATGGATCAGCCACAGGGTGTTCTGGAGCAGCTCACCACTTCCCACTCCCTGCTCTGGGTCCTGCTGTACAGCAGTCAGTAAGTGCTCACTGCTGATGCGTCCAAGATCAATACAGCAACAACAGAAACCCCCACTACGAGAGGGAAGATACAAATCGATCTGTTCTAAAGTCAAAGGCCTTCACTAGAGTTGAAACCACATCATCAACTCCGTGAGCCAGTTCTGAGTGCCTGACAGAAGAATAGGGAGGCATCCCTGGCCTTCTGCCGCCTCAAGTGCAGGCAGGCAGAGAGAAATGAGAAGGAACAACTACCATTTACTAAGCACTTGATTTCAGCAGTGAATTCTGTCTGATAGAAGAGATACAGACTGAGTGAGCATGGCAAGCACAGTTCTCATACAACTTCCAGACTTAAGATACCAGAGCCTAAAAACCCCAGTCCTAGCACAGGAAGTTGTCCCATGAAAAAAAACTCCCACAAAAACAGACCCCCTAGTACAATAAATAGGTCCAAGGAACGGCTCAGCACCCACGGCTCAGTGCTTAGGGCACTGGACACATGCACTGGGGCTGATGGGTTTGAACCCAGCCTGGACCTGCTAAAACAACAACTACAACAACAACAGAAGTAGCCGGGCGCTGTGGCGGGCGCCTGTAGTCCCAGCTACTTGGGAGTCTGAGGCAAGAGAATCGCTTAAGCCCAAGAGTTTGAGGTTGCTGTGAGCTATGATGCCACAGCACTCTGCCTAGGGCAACACAGTGAGACTGTGTCTCAAAAATAAAAAAAGAAAGAAAAATCTCCATGGGAAGAGCCACTGCTGCTGTCCATACTCATGTCCCAGTCAAGGCTGGCCTGAACAGGACTTTGATAAGTGACCCTATGGTACTCACACTGGTAAGACCCGTCTCCACTGACCCCTGTATCCAGGCTTCTGCTCTGAACTGTCACGTAACAGAAGCACCCAGGACTGAACCCAGGCCTCCCAGCTGCCCCTCCTCAAGGACACAGTCACCTGGGCTCTCAGAAGACAGAGCTTCCTGGCAATGGCTGCCACTCTTCCCAAAAGGGCAGAAGGGACAGAAAAAGCCACAGGACCCAGGGATGGAGTCCCCAGGCCTAGGATCATGCAAGCCACTCACCGTGGGTGATATTTAACTCGTTGCCAATGGCTAAGCTCCAGACTTTGCCTCTCACACTTGGAGGGATTCCCTGCCACCATAAATCTCGAACTTTTCTAGAGCACCACCTGGATAAAAATGGAAGCATGAGTTTAAGAGTTGGTTCTCCACAAGTAAACACTTGTCTACCTAGCCCCAAACTACCAGGAGTAAGGATGCACAATTACATAAGACACAGCCCTTGGCCTAACAAGCCAGGATTCTGTAAAGATCAGATCAACAATTCCCTTTCACTGGGCAACTACAGTGACAGGTGTTGAAGGGTACAGCACAGCAGGGAAAAAGACGAACTAGAGGGCCCAGGGCACTATTCTGGACCCAAATTCTAAATGACAGGTAGCAATTTAATGATATGAATGATGGAAAGAAGTTTCTGAGTAGAAAACATAGAAACAAGAAATTTCCTGGTCTCCTACAGAAACTGCAAATCGCTGTGTCCAGGTAAGGAGTGGCAGGCAGTGCCCCTGCAGAGCTGGGGTAGAAGGCAGACCCCAAGGACCCAGAGAGGTGGGCTGAGAGGCGAGCCCTGACAGCCACTACACCACTACACATGCAGGTGTGAGCTCCCAAACTAATGGTGGAGAAGAACTCTGCTGATTCAGAACATTCTGAGCTGCACAGGGACATTCAGGACTGCTGGTCTCAAAGAACACACACTGTCCAAAGACTGGACGAGGTAAAGGTTCTGCAAACTCTCCCAGTGTTCCTGAATGTAGTACAGTGGGGGAGACAGGCTTTGAGGCCGCAGAAACCAGGCTGCATCCTAACTTCACCCTTACCTGTGGAATCTGGGCAAATTACTTTTCTTCTCTGAACCTCTGTACTCTAAAATCAAGAGCATGAATGGGCACAGTGGCTCATGCCTCTAATCTAAGCACTCTGGGAGGCTGAGGCAGGTGGACTGCTTGAGCTCAAGAGTTTGAAAACAGCCTGAGCAAGAGGGAGACCCTATTTCTACTAAAAATAAAAAACTGAGACAAGAGGATTGTGACTCCAAGAGTTTGAGGTTGCTGTGAGCTATGATGCCAGAGTACTCTACTGAGGGCAACAAAGTGAGACTCTATCTCAAAAAGACAGACAGACAGACAGATAGATAGATGATAGATGACAGATAGATAGATAGAAAGAAAGAAAGAAATCAAATCAAGAGGATGCTGTGAGGAGTAAGTGGGATGAAGTACATAAGTACCCACACAGTGCCTGGTAGAGAACATGGCACTCAATGGCAGCTGCTGCAGGTGTGTGCACTCAGATCACACCAAACACAGAACACTGTAGGATGGACCAGGGTGGACCCTGCACCTCTCAGGGGGCAGCAAAGATTCTGAGAAGCTCTTCTGTCGCTATTTAAGAAAAAGTGTGAAATGCTTCCTGCCAGCAGCAAGCCTTTTGAGGGCAGGCCCAGACTTTATTTTCCTCGTGAAGGCCCTCACCAGGGCCATCTGACTTCTGCAGTTTAAGTGACAACCTGGTGAATGTCACAAGTGAGTCTCCAACTTTCTGACATGTGGGGCAAGAGCACAGGAAAGCTGATACCCAAGCTTGCTGGTGCTTTTGTGTACAGCCCTGGGACTACTGCCCACATTTTGGCCTCTACCCATTCTGAACTCACAGGAAGAAAAACCAGACCTATAGCTGTCTCTCAGATGCAAAGATGACAGGAGCTGCCAATTTCCTGGGTACACACTCCACTGACACTGGGGGTTGTCACCAAAGAAGACCCGGCCTCCGCCCTCAGAGGGAAGAGCACAAGCTTGAACAGACAGAGCTGCCCGGAGGAGTGTTCCCACAGGACACTTCCACAGTCACTTCCAGCCAGGATGAGGGCAGCAAGTCTTCCACTAGGAAAACTGTTTTTTAAGGGCCATGCAGGAGAAGCTGGGCACAGTGCTCACACCTGTAATCTTAGCACTCTGACAGGTCAAGGCAGGAGGATCACTTGAGCTCAGGAATTTGAGACCTGCCTAAGCAGGAATGAGACCCCATCTCTACTAAAGATAGAAAACTTAGCCAGTCATCGTATCAGGCACCTGTAATCCCAGCCCCTCAGGAGGTTGAGACAGGAGAATTGCCTGAACCTAGGAGTCTAAGGTTGCTGTGAGCCAAGCTGATGCCATGGCACCTGGGCCTAATCATCAGAGTGAGACTCTATCTCAAAACAAAAACCACGCAGAAGAGAGCAGAACAAGGAAGTGTGCAGGGCAAGAGCACCAGGAATGGAACACACAAGGCCCTGGGGTTGAGAGCAGCAACACCTCTAGGAAGCTCCCTGGGGAGAGGGATCTCTCCAAGAGATGAGAGGTGAAGGTGCAGAGGGCGGGCACCCCATCTCGACAAGGGTCCCGCTAGTTAAAACAGGATTTAAATTTTACACTGAGAATCACAGGAAGTTGCTAGAACCTCAAGTGGGGAAGTGACACAAACTTGTGCTGTAGAAAGATAGTTCAGCAGGGGCGGCACCTGTGGCTCAGTGAGTTGGTGCCAGCCCCATATTCTGAGGGTGGTGGGTTTGAACCTGGCCCCAGCCAAACTCCAACAAAAAAATAGCCGGGCGTTGTGGCGGGCGCCTGTGGTCCCAGCTACTCAGGAGGCTGAGGCAAGAGAATCACCTAAGCCCAAGAGCTGGAGGTTGCTGTGAGCTGTGATGCCACCGCACTCTACCGAGGCGATAAAGTGAGACTGTCTCTAGAAGAAAAAAAAAACAGATGGCTCAGCAGATGAGTAGAAGATGAATTACACAGGAGAAGAGGCTGCGCAGTGCCCAAGGAAGGGGAGCGAGGGCTGAAGGCTGAACCAAGGCAGAGTGAAGGGAGACTCTGCAACTTGAACTTACTGCATCAAAGGTTTTCTCTGAGTTATAATGGTGATGCTGCAACCAAAAGATTCTAGAAAGAAAAGACCTGCAGCACCCACTCTGTCATTTCTTACATTGTTTCCCAGTTAGGTAAAATTTCATTATTCCAAGTAAGAACAGCGTTTCCAATGCTTTCCTCTACTCTGCACCTTTCTTCCAGTTGCTTTTTCCTCCGCTGGGCTTCTTTCAGCTCTAGAAATCACAATTAAAAAGGAAAAAAAACAAATCTATTAACTAACAGCCACTATTTTTAAGCTAGGTGATTTTTCTTAAACAGTCACATTGCAAAGCACCAGGAAATTGACACTAAAGTAGAGCAGACTTCCTCTCTCAAGACTCGCTTCGTACTCTATGGATTTTAGAATCCTTAGGCATAGTCCACTTTCTGACCAGCTTTTTCAGTATAATATGCATACACAAAAGTGTACAAAGAGGAAGGCAATTAATTAACACAAAATAGAAAAACCAATGAAACTATCATCAAAACAACATAAGTCACCTGGACACCAGAAACAAAACCTCTTGTGCTCCCTGCCCATCCCTTTCCCAATGTAACCTCCACGCCGATTTCTCATAGCTGGAGCATTATTCAATGTATGAATAACAACTCGGAGAAATACCGTGTATTTAGTTTATATATACTATTTTATTGCAATAAAACATATGTAAAATTTACCATCTTAACGATGTTAAATACAGTTCAGTGTATGAACTACATGCATATTGCTGTGCAGCCGTCACCACCATCACCAAAACTTTCTCAGTTTCCTCAAACTGAATCTTTGTTCTCACAAAACACTAACTTTCCCATCCACCCTTCCCCCGTAGCCACTGACAACCACCACCCTACTCTCTGTGTCTGTAAATCTTACTAGTCTCGGGACCTCACCTCACCTAAGTGGAATCACCCAGCATTTGTCCCTTTGTGACTGCCAATCTCACATAGGATATCATCTTAAAGATTCATCCACGTTGCAGGAGGAGTCAGAATTTCCTTTCTTTTAAGGTTGAATGATATTCAATTGTACATATATAATCACATTTTATTATAGTAATATATACTTTTTAAATATCTACAAAAACAGGACTTTAGGTGTTACAAGCGATTTATTAAATCTGATCACATCTTGTATATATAGAAAGCAACTCAGAGAGGGAATGAAATTTTGCATGTCATTATTAACTAATGCTTTCTCTGGTATTTTTATCCTGTACTGTCTCTTTTCTCATGTAAGTTCAAAGTGTTATTTTTCTTTTCTTTTCTTTTCTTTTTTGAGACAGAATCTCATTGGGTCGCTCTCTATAGAGTACCGTGGCATCACAGCTCACAGCAACCTCTAACTCCTTGGGCTTAAGTGATTCTCTGGCCTCAGCCTCCCAAGTAGCTGGGACTACAGGAGCCCGCCACAACATCTAGCTATGGTTTTTGTTGTTGTTGTAGTTGTCATTGTTGTTTGACAGGCTCAGGTTGAGTTCAAATCCGCCAGCTCCAGTATATATGGCTGCACCCTAGCTGCTGAGCCCAAGGTGTTATTTTCTTGAATAAAGCTACCATGAATGGATAGAAGCATGCTCTTTTGATCGAAAACTGTAATTTTTTTTCTTTTTGCGACAGAGTCTGTGTCACCATGGGTAGAGTGCCATGACATCACAACTCAAAGCAACCTCAAACTCTTGGGCTTAAGCGATTGTCTTGCCTCAGCCTCCTAGGTAGCTGGGACTACAGGCGCCTGCCACAACACCTGGCTATTTTTTTTCTTTTTGTTGTTGTAGTTATCATTGTTGTTTGGCAGGCACGGGTCGGGTTTGAACCCGTCACCCTTGGTCTATGTGGCTGGTTTAGTAACCACTGTGCTATGGGCACTGAGCCAAAAAATTTCAAAGAATTAAAGAGTTAGGCAAAGTTCAGGTTCTATGATTCCAAAGGCAAAAAGAAAATGCCCAGAAAGACACAAAACCTTGTGCCACCTTATATAACCGCATGTGTGAATCCCATTACCTCGTTTTTTGGCCTGAACCACCATTTCTTCATACTGTTGTCTGTGTTTCTGAGCTTCGTCAGCTGGTTTTGCAGGGAGATTTCTTGATAGGAAATAAATGGGTTTTCACCATTGTAAATATCAAGTCTTTGAGAAAAAAACTGAAGCATAATTTACTAAAAAATAGCTCAAAGACCAAAACCTAAATTTAAAATTACACAGTTCTTTGACAAACTAAAAATATTTTCTCACAAAAGTGAAGCAGACTTACTATATAAAACAAATGAATTATAATGATTAACAGAAAGAAAAAATAATAGCTATCTACAATTGCAATGCAGGGAAGCTAAACATTTAATCTTTTTGGTGTATTTGGATTTGACCACAATACACTAATCCTTGCAATAGGCTGCCCTAACAGCATCTGTTACATGTTTATACAAACACGTTTCCTGGCCAGTCTCTGTAAGTGTGCAAATTTCACAATAGCCATGCAGTTTCACAGTTCTAAGCATGTAAAAAGTAGATGAGCCTTCAAATCCTATTAAAACAAAACAAAACAAAAACCCACATGCTCTCTTTTAGTACCATGCTTGTGAAATTGCTGGCACTGGAATTAACGGGAGGACACAGCCTCTGGCTGCTTGCATCCTCCCGTGAGAACCACATTTTGAATAACTGTCACTTGCTTCAGGAGAACGTGGCATGCCCCCAATCCACGTTTCAGTCATTACAAGGGTTGGCCTCCACAGCGCAGTCTTTACCAATGTTCTCTACCTAACTTTTTAGTCCTCCAAAGCAGGCTTTCTCTCCTCCATATACACACAATTTTCAAGGACCAAGAATTAACATAGGAAATATTTCTTCTTTAGATTTCACCAATTTTAAAAGTCAGGGATAGCAGGGACCTTGGGGGTTAAAAAGGAGGTTCTACAATATCTTTTTTCTTTCTTTTTTAACTTTAACCAAATAATTTTATTTTCTCTGAATTCTTCCTTTTTTTTTATTGTTTGGGATTCGTCGAGGGTACCGAAGAATTAGGCTACACTGATTGCATTTGTTAAATAAAGTCTCTCACTTTTTTTCTTTTTCTTTTTTGAGACAGAGCCTGGATAGAGTCCTGTGGCATCACAGCTCACAGCAACCTCCAATTCCTGGGTTCAAGCGAGTCTCCTGCCTCCACCTCCCAAGTAGCTGGGACTACAGGCACCCGCCACAAC
>CAUYON010058689.1:0-10455 GCA_963573935.1 Arctocebus calabarensis
TTCAACCAAGTGCCAAGTCCAAAAGAAACCCAAACGGCTTACAGGCAAGGCCCTTCCAGCCTGCAGTCCCACTGCTGCCCCACCCACAGCTGCCGACAGGATCAGACCGAATGAACAGACGCAACCACTTGCCCAATCTCCACTGCTTTAGCCTTCCTCAGGGCGTCCAGAAGCCTCACGCTGTCTCCCTGTGTCCCCAAAGGGAAGTTTCTGGGCAGATCCCGCCTGGCAGAGATGCCTGAAGTCCTCTCTCCCCAGTCTCACTGTGTCCAGCTCCCACCTAAATTATTTCTTATCGTTAATTCTCTCATACACACTTTTTAAAGAATCTGTTTATTAAGTTGTCCCTACAATCTTATTGGGATTTTTTTTGACTGGAATTATTTTGAATACAAAGATAAATATGGGAAGAAATGGCCCAGTTATGATATTCCCCATTCATGAATATATTTTATTTCCTTAGGTTTAAATTTTTCATCAATGTTTTGTATATTTTTAATAAGCAAATTGCTACTTTATAGTGCTATTGTTGCTGTAAGTGATATCTTTTCTACTACATATTTTTATTGTTAATGGAGGTATAGAAAAACATTATTTTTCAGATATTGATCTTTCCTATATGTGGCAAAGTTATTTACTTTTCCTTTTAGTTGTTAGAGTTTGCTATTTTGGGTTTTCTAAGTAAGTTATCCTACCATCTGAAAATGATGGGGGAAATGTCTCTTTTTTCTACTCTCCCACTTTCCTTTTCTGTGTTAACAAGAACCTCTAAGAGAATTCTGTGGTACAATAGTTATAATAGCAGTCCTACTCATTATCTTCCTGACCTCAAGGGAAATTTCTCTTCAGTATGATATTTTCTCTATATGTTTAATATGTAGCCTTTGTCAAATTAAAGATTCTATCATTTATCCATTTTTGTAAAAGCATTTTAAAAACTCATAAATTACTATGGAACTTTATCAGATGCTGTATCATCCCTGATCGATATGATGTTTTTCCCCCTTTCTATCATTAGAATGCAAAATCAGATGAATTGTCCCTTGCATTTCTGGGACAAATCTGACTTAATCACGATATATTTTCAAAATTAATACCATTGCATTCAATTGCCTCATCATGTATTTTGGAGTTTTGCATCCATGTGGACCATTGTATGGATGTTTGTGTTTATTCCAAATGAAATGGAAAGTCACTAAAGGTTTTCCTGTGGAGGGGTGACAAGATCAGATTGGCAATTTTAGATGGCCCATTCTGGCTGAAGTTGTGAAACTGGGGTATAGTGAATAAGGACAGGAGCATGGAGAAAAGTTAATTAGCCCATTCATTTTGCAAATCTCAACAGGACATGATGGCTTTGAGCAGGGTGGTGGCAATGAAGAAGGTAAGGAGGCTGAATGCTGCCTATATTTTGAAAATTGAGCCAATGAGATATTCTGCTAGGTTGAGTATTGCATAGGAGAGAAAGAAATGGAGTCAGGTTTTTCACTTTAGTGAGTGGAAGAACAGAGTTGCTAGTAGATGAAATAAAGAGCAATATAGAACTAACACACTGGAGGGTAAGAGATAGAGGTTGGTGGACAAAGAGAAGAGTTTACTTTAGGACATGGTAAGGATACTCAGTATCTAGTGAACTTGTTGTAAGAATCAGAGGACCTGTTTTGAGGTTAAGTTTCCAAAAGTGCTGACCAGAACTTTGCTCCAGAAATGGTCTTAAGGGGGGAAACTGCCATGCCACCAATGCCCCTGTCATCATCATATACTAGAGGTAACAGAATTCTGGAGCCATCAGTATCACAGATGCTGTCAGCTCTACGCCATTTCTGTACCCTAATGCAACTGTGCAATCACTGCTGCTATAACACCTATGCAGACCTCTTAACCGCTAAACTCTTTAGCAAATCCAGATTCCATGCCGAGTTCTTTCCTCCAACTCTCCAGAAGGTACATCTGATTGGTGGGGTCGCATGCTTAGGCCCAGCTGCAAAGGTGGCTGGGCAAGTAAGTGTTCTGACTTCTACCTCTGGGAGACAGAACTCCAGAACTCACAAAGCAATAGGTTAAACAAAACATACAAAGGGTGTTCAAAAGGTTCTGGGCAGCCAGAAAAGTATCTGTCTGATAAGTGTCTGTTGGAGTTCTTTACTCACCTTTACTTCCCAAACTTCACTGCTCTCATATCTTACTTTTGTCTTCTTCAAATGATTCGTGTGTGTGTGCATGTTTCCTTACATCATTCTTTTTTATTGCTGAGTATTATTCCATCATAATTTTTTTGGTGTTATATTTTGTGGTCTGTTTGTGGACATGTGTGGTTTCCAATTTGAGCAATTATGAATAAAGCTACTTTTCACATCTTTGTATAAGTATTTGGGTAGACATGTGGATAAATATTTAATAGTGGAATGGCTGGGTCACTGGATAGGTGTGTGCTTCCTTTTATAAGAAACCAATAGGCCTATTTCCAAAGTGGCAGCACCATTTTATACTCTCACAAGGGGAGCATGGTAGTGTCAGTAGTTGCACATCCTCACAAACACTTGACATTCTCAGGATCCAACCTCAGATCTGTCTCACCCTGGAACACTTCTGTCTGGCACCCTTCCTGCCGGAGCATAAGAGCCCCTGTCCATTTCTGATTCTGAAGAGCTCCCTTTCCCTGGGCCTCTTTCAGCCAATGTGAACAAGTTTCCTCTAGTCTAATGCCTGCTCTTGGATTGACTTCAGCCAAGTGCCTTCCATTCCCTTGTTGCTGACAAGAAGCTTTGGGGAAGGCAGCTGCTTTGCTTCCTTCCAGTGGTGCTATTTCTTCTGTGGGCCTTTCTATGTTCATTCCTTGTTTCCTTTTCCATCTGTCACTTGACACCGTGCGATTGATTACATTTCTTTAACTGCCTTGGAAAACAGCTTGTATTTTTTTTTTAAGACTTTAAGGGAAATAAACCTCTATTTCACTAACAAATTTGAGAGGAAAGTAGAAATGAATGTGACATTTATTGAACACCTACTAAGAGCCACATCCTTATCAATCCAATCTCTCATTTAATCCTTGCAAGCACCCCATGGTGCAGTTTTTCTGAGGGACATTTTTACCTAAATTCCATTTTTCCCGCCACCTCTATAGCCAGAGTTCTTTAGAGAAACAAAACCAATAGGATATATTTAGATACAGAAGAGGAGATTTATTATGGAATTGGCTCATGTGACCACGGAGTCTGCCATCTTCAAGCTGGAGAAGCAGGGAGGGAGGGGAAGGCTATTGTAAATCCTGGGATCCAAGGACTCAAGAACCTGGTGCTCTGATGTCCAGGGGCAAATGAGTGTCTTAGCTCACAAAGGGAGAGAGAATTTGTCCTCAGTCTGCCTTTTTTTCCTATTTGGTCCCGCAATGGATTAAATGATGCCCACCTGTATAGGGGAGGACAGCTCTTCTTTACTCAAGTCTATTGATTCAAATGCTAATTTCTTCTTAACACATCTTCACAGATATACCCAGAAATCACGTTTTACCAGCTATCTGGGCATCTGTTAGCCCAGTCAAGTTGACACATAAAATTAATCATCACAACCTGGCCATGCTTCCCAAACCCAGCCTGTAACCGCCCCTTTGTCCTATCTTGTCCTTCTTATATCTCCACCATTCCAGAGAATCCCAGGCCAGTCTCTTTAAACTTGTAGCTTCTCCTGATCCCCCTACTGGTTTTCCTTGGCTCCTTCTCCTGCTTCACTTTTTCCTATGTTATCACCAACTGGCTAAAATTTATTTATTTATTTATTTATTCCTTCTCCTATCCCAACTGGAATTTAAGCTTCACAAGGCCTGAAGTTTTTTGCTTCTTCTGTACACTGTTGTATGTTGTATAGTAGCCACGTGGTAAGCAAGTGAGGAATTGATACTGAATGCATGGTTCATACATAAGTGAATGAATGCATGAATGAAACAGAAGTTCTGAAAGAGTGATAACATTATCATTCTTATCCTATCCAAAGAAGTCTTGTCTTCCTTTCATCATCTTTCCCTGTATCTTGCCTTGTGTCCACTACCTGACCTAAGGGTAGAGATGTATTTGTTTACCCACTTTCTACTCCACTAGAAGGCAGGGACTTAGTCCCTTCTCTATCCTTAGGGCTAAAAAGATATATTGTTGGCCCTCAATAAACATATTCTGAATGAAAAAAGAGTGAAAAAAAATGAATGAAGTGGAAAAAAGAATAAATTTCCTTGAGTAGGTTAGATTTTTATCAGATATTTTTATGTTACTAGGAAGTTCTCTTTTGGTGTACTTGTTACCCTTAAAACTTACTTATAATTCTCTGTTTAAAGTATCCTTCCTGCAGGACCTCAAGTTTCACAAGGGGAAGAAATTCTCTTCTATTTTCCCAAGAACTGGCACTGCCTGACCAGTACTAGGACCTTAATAAACACAGTGAGGGCGTGTTTAGTCAATAAATGAAGAGCAAACGATTAGCACATAACTGTTGGCCAACCATGAGCATCAGGCCTCCATGCACTACAGAGGACCCTTGCATTGCTCTTTCTCTTCCAGACAGTCTCTGGCCACAGGTTACAGGGGTGGCACAGCAACTGCCCCTCACTGTTCACCCCTTACTTCTTTCTTGGGTCTTCCCCGGCTCCATGGTGTAGCAGGCCCTTGGCATCTCTCTGTATCTACACATGTCCAGCCAAAAGATGTGAGCAGTTTGAAGATAGCTTTGGTTGATTAAGGGCAGGAGCTGATGGAGAAACGTTTCTTCATTTGGTCCAAGGTGGATAGTCCTAAGAAGCTGCTGCATGTACTTCCAGCCACCTGCAGTGGTGGCCAACTCGGGAGCAGTCCTGTCCAGGGCTCCCTACTGCCCTGATTCACTCCCTGCCTCTTACTCCTGCATTTCCAATGTCCTCCTGCATATAGCCTTTGTGTGGGGCTCAGTTTTCAGGGGAACCCAGGCCAGGCTGGCAAGTGCAATGCTGGAGGGGAGGCCATTTTCCCCGTTCTTAGCTTCTTAATGGTCTGTGATTTAGGATCATCTGCCTTCTCAAAAGCATTCTTGCCCCTGATAGGCAGGAAGCAGGGGGCTCATGTGAGGGGTGATTACACGATTACTGCTCTCCCCCCATGGATACTGAGGACTAGGCCTGGAGGGAAGAATTGGGAAGCCTCCCATCCACATCATGTCCCCCAGTCTGACTTTACCAGGGTGAAGTTGGCAACCAACTACTGTAGTTGGTTGCTATCCAACTCCAGTATCTATAGTGTCTAACTTTTTTCAACTAGTCTAAACTGGAAGCAAGCATATATATCATTAATCATCATCCTCAAACCTCAATAGTGCCATAAGTGGGATATAGCTAAAGTTCTCTAGTTGACAATCATATCCTAGGGTGGGGAGGAGTCAAAGAAAGCTGCAGAGAAGAGACGACATCTGAGATAGCTTTGAGGGAAGAGAAGGAGTGTTCTCAGGTGTGAAGTCAGAGCAAGGACATATGAGCAGAGGCCCAAGCAGAGACCTGTGCAGGGCACACAATCAATGCAGAAGGCAGGCCTGGGTCTTTTGCCCCCAGGTCCTGAGCTCATTTCTCACCCTAGCAATTAATTCTGCTTCTTTGGGTATAGACCAGTTAGGAATGCTTTAGGCTATAAATAATGGAAAGCCTAACTATGAAGGATTTCTTTTTCCCACATGGCAAGGTACCTGGAGAAAAGTGAATACTGTTACAGAGTACATCCGAGCTTTGACAATGCCAAGACTCTGCAGGGCTCTTGGTTGATCCCTAAGACTTGTTGCCCCTTGATCTTTTAGTTAGGGCTGAGTAGAGAGGAAAGGGTGACCTGCCATTTTTCTCTCTTCTGTCATGAGAGCCAAAGCTTTCCCAGAGACTTCTAGAAGACTCTTTCCAGCTCATTAGCCAGAGGCTCATCCCATGGCCACCTCTAGCTATAAAATGAGAGGATACGGAGTGGGTATTTAACTGGACACATCACAGCACCTGAACATTGAGGTTCTATTAGCAGGGAGAGGGGAGACTATCCACGTTGGAGTCTTAAGTCCCATTCATGAAATGAAGAATGATATCAAGGGAGGCTCCTTCCAGGGACCACCTTTATGGGAGCCACCCTTTCCATCACACACAACCTCTGCTTTCCCTGCACACACAAGAACAGATTTGTGCGCAGCAGGCCAGCTCGGGCCCTTGATAATCCCAGAGCTGGGCTTCTTTCTTCTTGGGGCTACTCTGGGCCCAGGCCAAGACATTCCATGCAAATGGAGGTTTCCTGGCAGCAGCCGCACTTCATTGTTCTGACCATGCTGCAGTGCTGTGGTGTAGGAGCAGGGTCCAGAAGACTCAGAAGACTCAGATGACCAGCCCTGCTTTCCCAATCTCATTCTCTCAGGCCCTCATGGTGTGGGGGTGCTATGGCCTGAATGTTGGTATCCTCTCAAAATTTATATATTGATCCCTAGCCTCCAATGCAATAGTATTAAAAGATAGGGAGCTTTGGGGAACTGATTAGGTCATGAGGGCAGACCTCATGAATGGAATCAGTGCTCTTATAAAGTGACCCAGTGGAGTTTGTCCCTTTCTCTACATGAGAACACATAGAAGATGCCATCTATGAACCAGAAAGTGGGCCCTCGCCAATGCAGAATCTGCTGCAACCTTGATCTTGCACTTTCCAGTTTCTAGAACTGTGAGCAGTAAACTGCTATTGTTTATCAATAACTTAGTCTATATCACTTTGTTATAGGAATGCAAAAAAGTCAGAAAAATGTCTTGAGCACTAACACTGGCTCTGAGAATCGGTTTAGGGGTGCAGAAAAGTCCACCTGACCTTACCTGCTAAGCCCTGAGCTCCATCACCGCTGGGTTTGTCCCCACTCAGTCTGTACAGGAAAATACAATCTGGGCCTGGAAAAACTCTGCATTCTGACCTCACTCTGCTCCTGATGGGCTGGAGAAAGTCTTTTCCCATCACTGGGTCTCTTTCCCCACATCTAAAATTAGGGTTGTGTTCACTCTTTAATTTCCTGAAAGGATTCCTACTGGAGTGGACAGATGTCCTGGTTTTAGAGTCCGCTGATGTTCTGTCTGTCTCCCTCAGTGCATAATCACGGGCCAGTCGTTGTCATCTTCTCTGTGCCTCACATTGCCTCCTTGTAAAACAGGGATGATTGCGAAGAAGTTCTGCCATATTAAACACATCTGGACACTGAGGTGGCCTATCCTGGGTGCACAGACGAGATGAGCAAAGGACACAGAGACGAAGAGGAAGGTGCAAACCCAAGGTGCTGTCAGGGCGAGGCTGAGTACCAGGAGTTCCTTCGGCCCAGGGCTGCAACCAGGAGTGCAGCCTCTGGCATTGCCCAGGAGAGGGGCTGGCCCTTCCATGCACTTTGCATATCTGCTTCTCTTCTGCTGGAGGAGGGCTCATGGGAGCAGCTTCCCCACATATAAAGACTACAGCCCAGCCTGCCACTCTCTGGCCCCCAGAGCCCATCCCCAGGGCACTGCAGGATCAGTGGCTGATGACATTGCCAAGGGGTAGAAAGGGTGGGGAGAAAAGTCTCAGGGCCCTGAGCTCATGTGGCCATTTAGGCCACTATGTTCCTGGAACGGGGACCGGCCACCCAAGAGAGACGTGCACTGTGCTCCTAGTGTACAGGAAGTGAGCCTCCCAGGGCCATCTGGGATGTGTTTTCAAAAAATCTTGAAAACAGCAGCTCCAGCCAGGGGTAAACAGGATTTCATTAAATCATGCCTGGCCTGAGGCACCGAGAGTGGGTCTGATTTCACACAGGCAGCCACATTCCCTGCGTAATGGTCCTGGCAGCCATGTTAGTAGAGGAGGCAGACAAAGATAGCTGTAGTGTCTCTGTTTGGCCTCATTATGCTCCTGCTTTGCTCCTCACAGGTGCCAGGTGGGCTTGTGGGTTTGCCTGCCCACCTGCCTCTCTGACCCAACTACCTAGCCAGGTGTAGTGTCCCAAGCACCTGCAACCTGGGAAGCTTTCTACCTGGCTGCACTGGCGTTAAGGCTGAAGACACCTCTCAGGTAGACATTATCATCCCCTTTCACTATTCCCAAATAAAGAAACTGAAACTTTAGGAGGCCTATATGTTATCTAGAATTGTACAGCTAAGAAGGGGCGACCATGAGATTCAAATCCAGGTCTCTTCAACCCAGGCCCAGTTCCCAAGTTCACTGCTCAGAATCTGAGCTTCCTAGGATAGCATGTTCATGAATTTTCACTTACATTTTACATATTCTGGCATGTTACTACCTATATTCTTCACATTTATTATCTAATAGATGCAAAATTTTCTATCAAGAAGGCAAACAAAATTAATCACCTGCTGTTCTTGAACATTTATGTGTCTTTCCGTATTCTACTATTATAAATAAAATATTATTATGCATTAATACTGAACCTCAGAGTCAAAGCACTCTATAATGTCTTATTTGACAATGTGAATGTTACTTTCATGGCATTATTATTACTAATATTGCTTAATATTTCGATGCAGTAATTGTCTGTTTTCTTTTCTGAATGTTTTTATCTTCATTTATTCTTTACGTGGTTTTTGTTTCTACTCCTTATCTTAAACATTGTTATTGTTATTAAATTTTAAGCCTTTTAAATTCTGTGAAGGAAAAAAATGGAAACCTAATTAGCACATGTATATGTAAAAATAACAAACAAACAAACAAAGATCGTACTGTAACACACAAGTCTTGAAAATGTTGGGACTCAGTTAACTAACATTAAAAAAAGATTTAAACTGGGAGAGTCTGAAGATGGTGGCGGAGATGGTCCCATAGCCCTTCTCTCCCCGGTCAGCAGTCCACCACCTACCCTGGATTGGAAGCCTAGAACTCCAACTTATCCAGAATCCAGATTGTCTGCATTTATAATTGGTCTGGAACTCTTGAACTATAAAGGCTGCAGTCACCACCCCAGTTCCTAGATGGAGGGCTGCTCAACCACAACCGTAGAAGTTTCCAGTCCAATTTCACTGTCCTGCTCATATAGCTAAAAACTGAAAAACAAACATGGGGCGGAACCAGCGGAAAAACTCTGGCAACATGAATAAACAGAACTGTGCAACTCCCCCCCAAAACGACAAACCATCCAATCCAGACTATCCCATTGACAAACAGATAGCGGAGATGTCTGAAATCGAATTTAGAATCTGGATTGCAAACAAGATTAATAAAATGGAAACAAATATGGAGGTAGAGATTATAGGATTAATTCAGAAGTTGTCTCAAGAATTCAACCAATTCAAAGGCAAAATGACCAAAGATCTCGACACATTGAGACAAGAAGTTGCAACCCTCAAAGATATGAGAAATACAGTAGAAGCCCTCAGCAACAGAATAGAGCAAGCAGAAGAAAGGATTTCTGACACCGAAGCCAGAGACTTTGAATGCTCCCAAAAGCTCGGAGATAGAGAAATAGAAGGCAAAAATGAATCATTCTCTCAGAGAACTCTGTGATAACTCAAAGAAAACCAATATTCGTCTTATAGGGATACCTGAAAGTGGCTATCTGGCTTCACATGACACAGAGTCCCTTCTTCTTGAGATTAAAAAGAGAATTTTCTAGACATACCTAGAGACTCTGAAATTCAGATAGCAGATAGTTTCAGAACCCCAGCATGACTTAACCCGAATAAGACATCCCCCAGGCATATTGTAGTTAATTTTACTAAAGTTAACATGAAGGAGAAGATTCTAAAAGCAGCCAGACACAAGAAATCTATTACATACAAGGGGAAGAATATTAGAATTACTGCAGATCTCTTTGCTCAAACATTCCAAGTGAGAAGGGAGTGGACTCTGACTGTTAACCTCCTAAAACAAAATAACTTTCAACCCAGGATCCTCTATCCAGCCAAACTAAGTTTCATGTATGACGGAGAAATTACATACTTTAATGACATCCATATGTTGAAGAAATTTGCTATAACCAAACCAGCTCTCCAGGATATCCTCAGACCTATCCTCCATAACGACCAACACAAACCCCCACCATAAAAGTAACGCAAACAGATACTTTGAACCACACACTGAAATCTACAATGGCGAAAGGTCTTACATTCCCTAATCCATAACCCTATACCTTATCTTTAGTCTCTATAAGTGTGAATGGATTAAACTGCCCTCTAAAGAGGCACACGCTGGCTGACTGGATACAAAAACTTAAACCAGATATTTGTTGTATACAAGAATCACACCTTATCTTAAAAGATAAATCTAGACTCAAGGTGAAGGGATAGACATCCATATTTCAGGCAAATGGAAAACAGAAAAAAGCTGGTGTTTCAATTTTATTTGCAGATACAATAGGCTTTAAACCAACCAAAGTGAGTAAAGATAAGGATGGACATTTTATATTTGTTAAAGGTAATACACAAAATGATGAGCTTTCAATTATTAATATTTATGCACC
>CAUYON010058693.1:0-52546 GCA_963573935.1 Arctocebus calabarensis
GTGGCGGGCGCCTGCAGTCCCAGCTACTTGGGAGGCAGAGGCAGGAGACTCACTTGAGCCCAGGAATTGGAGGTTGCTGTGAGCTGTAATGCCATGACACTCTACCCAGGGTGACAGCTTGAGGCTCTGTCTCAAAAAAAACAAAAAAACAGTTAGGGCCTGTACCGACAGGGTGGTGGAAAGAATTCTGCACTGGGCTGTCTACCTGCCAGGCTTGATCTAGCTCCCTATAGGCTTAGTTGCCTATAATCAACTGTTTAACTTGAGTCTTAGCTTCTTGCTCATAAAATGGGTAAAATAATTAAAAATAAAAATTTTTTTTGAGACAGTCTCACTTTGTTGCCCTCAGTAAAGTACCATGGCATCATAGCTCACAGCAACCTCAAACTCTTGGCCACAAGTGATCCTCTTGCCTCAGCTTCCCAAGTTGGGTAAAATAACTTTTGTTTTGTTTATGGGTATCTTAATCCATTAGGGTAGCTAAACCAAAAACCATAAATTGGATAATGCACAACATCAGTTTATTTCTTATAGCTCTGGAAGCTGGGAAGTCCACCATCAAGGTCCTACCAGATTCAGTGTCTGGTCAGGGCCTATTTTCTATTTCATGCTTGACTCCTCCTCACTGTAACCTCACATGGTGGGAGAGAGGGATCTCTCTGGCCACTTTATAGGGACACTCATCGTATTTATAGGGCTTTTGCCCTCATGACCTAATCAATCACCCTTGAAAGGCCCCACCTCCTAATGCCTTCATCTTGGGTGAACATTTCAACATGTGAATAAAGGTAGAGCAAACATTCAGACCATAGCAAACGGCTAGTAGCTAGGACTTGGTGTGTGCTTACTATGTGCCATTCCCATGGGGAAAGCATACCTTACTAGGAAGAGAGCAGGTTTCTCTCTTTGGGTTGTTACAAGGCACAGGTGAGATCATGAATGTGTGGGTGGTTTGCGAATTACAACGCTTACAACGCGCTATGCAAATATAAAGTAGTGTATTTGCTTATCTTAGTCTTACTGCCCGAAGACCAAAAAAAAAAAGACAAAGGGGTGGGTTGGAGGGGATTGTTTCTGCTTGGTACCAAATAGATTTAGCTTAGCCAAGATAGCTTTGCTTTGGAACCTGGAGCAGAGGAATTGGATATGAGGAAAAGGCAATAGAAAGTGGAGTGTTTCTGTAGAAAGGTTAACCCAGCATTTGATCTGTAGGATGGTGGTCGTGGGGACTCTTTGAATTGACAGAACTATCTGGGGAATGTCCTGAGAGGCGTCCTACAATTTCTTTCTAAGGGGGTGTTGTAGTCTAAATGCTGGAGAGGTATTTTGAGTTGGCACGAGCAATTGCTCACATTGTTTTCTTGATAATGGTGCACTCCCTAGTATAAAAATATGCTGTGGTTATAAAATAATAATAGTTTCAGTTGGACCACTTAGTTGGCTTAAGTGAGAATAATCTAAACACTGATTTTCAGTGGATACATTCTGTTAATGGAATCCTGAACCTTCACGTGGCTTTTGTGTGAAAATTTTCTGTCTGTAGTTCTTCCCTTGCCTCCCTCCCTTCTGCCAGCCCCTTGACGGCCTTGTGGAGTGGGCCATTTAGGAAAGGTAAATTGAGTATCCTGTCACACACCCACTTTGGGGACTTGTGACTTCGTTCCATCCCTAGTGCTCGGGTTGGAGGAGGCTGAAGAGAAGGTGTCTAGTGCAGATGGAAGGAAGACATCTTGAGGTCCGACTATCTTCTGGTGACAAAGATGGAATTCCCAGAATTGCAGATCAGCTGGTCCAGTCCCACAGGCAATGAGGAAACAGGCCACAGGTGACTCAGGGACCAGCCTGAGGTCACAGCCTCTGAGATAGCGATCTCTACTTCACACCCCTCAACTGAGTTCTGTGGGAGGCATCCTGGCCCCGCCTGTTCTCAGGTACAGAACACTCCTTCAGAAAGAAGAGCGGATATGTAGAAGGCAAGCTGCTTTCATTCCCTGTGGGACTCTTTTGGGCTTATAGTGGTGACACTTTTGTTTTCCCTCCTACCTAGAAATTAGATGCGGCATTGGTTTGCAAGGCAGGGAGTAAGAAGTTCTATCTAAAGGTTTGTACTTATTTAGAGGCTGCTGAAAGGCTGACTCTTCCCTCCGTTTCCCACCTTTGACTCTGAGCCAACGAGTTTCAGACTTTTTTACCCCAGGGCAGTGGTTTAGAGGTACTACCCAGGGAGGGGATGCTGGAATGGAAATACAAAAAATCCGTCTCACCCTATGCCGTGGTGCCTGTCAGCATAGGGGTTTGTTTCTCTTAATTCTCAGTGTCTACCAATTTGTGTTTGGTTTTTTTTTTTGTAGAGACAGAGTCTCACTTTATTGCCCTGGGTAAAGTGCCGTGGCGTCACACTGCTCACAGCAACCTCCAGCTCTTGGGCTTAAGCGATTCTCTTGCCTCAGCCTCCCGAGTAGCTGAGACTACAGGCGCCCACCACAGCGCCCAGCTATTTTTTTGTTTTGCAGTTCTGCCGAGGCCGGGCTTGAACCCGCCACCTTCGGTATATGGGGCCAGCGCCCTGCTCGCTGAGCCACAGGAGCCGCCCTTTGTGTTTGTTTTTGAGACAGAGCCTCAAGCTGTCACCCTGGGTAGAGTGCTCTGGCTTCACAGCTCACAGCAACCTCCAATTCCTGGGCTCAAGCGAGTCTCCTGCCTCCACCTCCCAAGTAGCTGGGACTACAGGCGGCCAACACAATGCCCGGCCATTTTTTGGTTGCAGCAGACATTGTTGTTTGTCGAGCCCAGGCTGGACTCAAAGCCGCCAGCTCAGGTGTATGTGGCTGACGCCTTAGCGGCTTGAGCCACAGGCGCTGAGCCTACTCTCTGAAATATTGATGCAATTATTTGTATCTCAAAAACTTTGTATTAATACATACAGGAACATAATTTTTTTTAGAGTGGTTTTTTTTTGAGACAGAGCCTCAAGCTGTCACCCTGGATAGAGTGCAGTAGCATCACAGCTCACAGCAACCTCCAATTCCTGGGCTCAAGCAAATCTCTTGCTTCTGCCTCCCAAGTAGCTGGGACTACAGGCACCCGCCACAATGGCCGGCCATTTTTTGGTTGTAGCCATCATTGTTGTCTGGCGGGCCCAGGCTGAATTCGAACCCGCCAGCTCAGGTGTACGTGGCTGGCGCCTTAGCTTGTTGAGCCACAGGCTCCGAGCCCACAATTTCTTTTTTTTAGTTGATCAATCTTGATGCACTCCGAGATTTTATTGAAATAGTTAATTGGTTTAGTTGGGTTTTGTCAACTCACTTCCAGACAATAACAGTTCCATATCTTCTATTTGTATTTATACTTTCCTTTATTCTTCACTTACTGTATTGGTCAGAGTACCTGGTAGTGCTAAATATAGTTTAATATAGCACAGGCAATAGGTGTGTGCTACTATCTTGTTTCCATTCTTTAAGGTGTATGTCTAAATTTTTTTTTTTAGACAGAGTCTCACTGTATCGCCATCAGTAGAGTTCCGTAGTGGTGTCACAGCTCACAGCAACCTCAAACTCTTGGGCTTATGCGATTCTCTTGCCTCAGGCTCCCGAGTAGCTGGGACTACAGGCGCCCACCACAACAGCCAGCTGTTTTTTTTTTTTGTTTGTTTGTTTTTTGTAGTTGTCATTGTTGTTTAGCAGGCCCGACTGGGTTTGAACCCACCAGCCAAAATGTATGTGGCCGGCGACCTAACCACAGAGCTATGGGTGCCGAGCCTGTATGTCTAAATTTTATTCAGTAAATATAATGTATATTTATGTTATTGGTGTGTAGCCTTTATCGAGTTAAGGAAGTTTTCTTGTTTCCCCAATGTTCTAGAGTTTTAATTATAACACTGTTTCCCCTTTAATAAAATGCCTTTTCTCCATCTATCAAGAGAATCTGGCACTGCTTTTCCTCTGGCCTGTGGATGTGGCGTGCACTGTCACAGGAACTGCGTTGATAGAATCTCCAATATTCAACTGTCCCTGCTTTCCTCAGATGAGCCCCACTTATCAAGACAGAGTATCTTTCAGGGCCAGCATCAGGGTAAGGGGAGGGAGACAAGTGAAGTTTAAGAAGGTGACAAAAAACTCGATCATCACCATAAACATTTTTAAAACTCAAAAATAAACATCACAGGGTGGTGCCTGTGGCTCAAAGGTGTGGGGCGCTGGCCCCAATTACGGGAAGTGTCAGGTTCAAACCCAGCCCCAGCCCCCAAAAAACAACTGCAAACAAAACAAAACAAAACAAGGGTGGTGCCTGTGGCTCAAAGGAGTAGGGGCAAGCCCCATATGCTGGAGGTGGTGGGTTCAAACCCAGCCCTGGCCAAAAACAAACAAACAAACAAAAATTCACAAATATCAGTGATGAACAAAATTTACATACAGACAGGATCAGTAAGAGTGCTGGGCCAGGCTCGGTGCCTGTGGCTCAAGCGGCTAAGGCACTGACCACATAACACCTGAGCTGGCAGGTTCGAATCCAGCCTGGGCCCGCCAAACAATGACGGCTGCAACCAAAAAATAGCTGGGCATTGTGGCGGGTGCCTGCAGTCCCAGCTATGTGGGAGGTGGAAGCAGGAGAATCATTTGAGCCCAGGAGCTAGAGGTTGCTGTGAGCTGTGATGCCACTGCACTCTACCCAGGGCGACAGCTTGAGGCTCTGTCTCAAAAAAAAAAAGGGGGGGGGCGGTGCCTATGGCTCAGTGGGTAGGGCGCTGGCCCCATATACTGAGAGTGGCGGGTTCAAACCTGACCCCAGCCAATCTACATCAAAAAAATAGCCAGGTGTGTGACGGGTGCCTGTCGTGGCAGTTGTTTGAGAGGCTGAGGCAAGAGAATCACCTAAGCCCAGGAGTTGGAGGTTGCTGTGAGCTGTGTGACACCAGAGCACTCTACAAAGGGCAACAAAGTAAGAATCTGTCTCTACAAAAAAAAAGAGTGCTGGGCCAAGTGATATTGCAGCTGAAGTGAGAGAGAAAGAGCAGTAAGACTGATGTGGACTTCACTTAACATGTGGGTGGATATTTTGATAAACATAGGTTTTTCTGCATCAATTTTTTTTTTTTTTTTTTGTAGAGACAGAGTCTCACTCTATCACCCTTGGTAGAGTGCCGTGGCATCACACAGCTCACAGCAACCTCCAACTTCTAGGTTTAGGCGATTCTCTTGCCTCAGCCTCCCGAGTAGCTGGGACTACAGGCGCCCACCACAACGCCCGGCTATTTTTCTATTTTGCAGTTCAGCCGAGGCCGGGTTTGAACCTGACACCTTCGGTATATGGAGCCAGTTCCCTACTCCACGAGCAACAGGTGCCGCCCTGCATCAATTTTTTTTTGAGACAGTCTCACTTTGTCATCCTCAGTAGATGCCGTGGCATCACAGCTCACAGTAACCTCAAACTTTTGGGCTTGAGCAATTCTCCTGCCTCAGCCTCCCGAGTACCTGGGACTACAGGCGCCCTCCATGCCCGGCTACTTGCTTCAATTTTCATTTTTAAGATAGTGCATTAAGGGTCAGGTACAGTGGCTCCCGACTGTAATCCCAGCAGTCTGGGAGGCTGAGGAAGGTGGGTGCCTTAAAGTCAGGAGTTCAAGACTGACCTGAGACCCCATCTCTACTAAAAATAGAAGGACTACCCAGGTGTGGTTGGGAGTTTGAGGTTGCTATGAGCTATAACACCATGGCATTCTACTGAGGGTGACAAAGTAAGACTCTCTTTCCACAACAACAAAAAAAGAGTGCCTTAAAATTGTTTTTTTTTAACCTCCTTAAATTTCCCACCAAATCAAATGCTCTAATCAGGGCCCTGCTTCTTTTTAAAAATTCATTGTGAATTTCTTTAAAATTTGTACCTTTGGGGCACTGCCTGTGGCTCAAGAAGTAGGGTGCCGGCCCCATATACCAGCGGTGGCGAGTTCAAGCCTGGCCCCGGCCAAAATTGCAAAAAATAAATAAATAAATAAATATCGTACCTCTGTTTGTAAGTGAGTTGACCTATCATTTTATTTTATTTCATTTTTTAATTTTTTAAGATAGTGTCTTGCTCTATTGCCAGGCTACAGTGCCTTGGCATCATCATAGCTCACTAGAACCTCAAATTCCTAGGCCCAAATGATCCTCCTGCCTCAGCCTCCCAATAGCTGGGACTACAGGCGCCCACCACAACACCTGGCTAGTCTTTCTATTTTTAGTAGGGATGGGGTTTTGCTCTTGTTCAGGATGGTCTCAAAATCCTGAGCACCAGCAATCCACCCACTTTGGCCTCCCAGAGTGCTGGGATTACAGGTGGGAGCTACCATGCCCGGCCAAAGGTAACCAATTGAATAAATCAAATGATCATGGGGAATTAGGTGGGACTTGTAAAGATATGACCTGTTTTCTTACTCTGTGTATATGGGTTTCACCTTCCCCAGAGGGTTGTGTCCGGCACATGTTATCAGGGACAGTGCAGAGCCCTCTGCATACACAGTAGACAACACGAGCAGCTTTATCAGTGATGGTCCCAGAACTGGGCTCAGTGGAAGCAGCGTGTGAGCCGCAGTTGTGTAAGGAGGTTGCCGGAGTCACCGCCAGGTAGACTCAAGGAGCTCTTAGGTCAAGTTACCAGCAGAAGCTGCTGACTGTGAAATTTCAATTACACCATCATCCTGCCAAGTGAAGATAGGTGCTGAGAGAGACAGGTGTCTCCTTGTGATATGGAATCCTGCTGTGATGTCCTGGGGAAGCTGCCCACAGCAGGAAGCCATCAGCCTCCTGTTCTGGTTTGTAGTCCAAATGTCTCTGGTTATGGCATCAGGTGGCTTGGTGAACTTTCTGAGTGGCCCATACATGAGACATAGACTTGTTCTTAAAATTCATTAGTTTTGGGCTGGGTGCAGTGGCTCTTGCCTATAATCCCAGCCCTCTGGGAGGCTGACACAGGTATTGCCTGAGCTCATGGGGTTCAAGACCAGTGTGAGCCAGAGGGAAACCCTGTCTCTAAAAACAGCCAGGCATTGTGGCTGACACCTGTGGTCCCAGCTACTTGGGAGGCTGAGGCAAGAGTATCACTTAAGCCCAAGAGGTGGAGGTTGCTATGAGCTGTGACCTCAGGATACTCTACCAAGGGCAATAAAGTGAGACTCTGCCTCAAAAAAAAAGTCCTTAGTTTCAGCTTATAGGTCTTTAGGAACAAAGTAGTTCCTCTTTTCAGCAATTCTATGGGAGGAAGATGGATTAGAGAAGTGGCTCTCAACCTTCCTAATGCTACGATGTATTTTCATCCTTACAAAGGGATTGCGACCCACAGGTTGAAAACCACTGGATTAGAGGAATCCAGAAAAATTCAGAATCTAGAGTTATCAACAGGTAGACATAACATAGCTACTTACAAAGAACTGAAAATGCACAGGGCTGCAAACAACAGATCCATTATCACTTTTCTTTGGAAGCATTACTTTTTCTCTACATTGATCACATACAAATCTCAGATTTAAAAACTTCTGGAGGCTAGCAAGCCAAACCAAAGCAGACCATAGATTTTACAATTTTTTCTACTCACTGTAAAGCTAGGAACATTTGTGTCTGTAAGATTAATACATGTCACTGAGTATAGTTGTAGATCATTTATTTTTATTGTTAGATAGTATTTATTTATTTATTTTTGAGACAGAGTCTCACTCTGTTGCCCTCGATAGAGTGCTGTGGCATCACACAGCTCAGAGCAACCTCAAACTCTTGGGCTTAAGTGATTCTCTTGCCTCGTCCTTCCAAGCAGCTGGGACTACAGGCACCTGCCACAATGCTCGGCTATTTTTTGTTGCAGTTGCCACTGCTGTTTTAGCTGGCCAGGGCCGAGTTTGAACCTGCCACCCTCGCCATATGGGGCTGGTGCCCTACTCACTGAGCCACAGGTGCCACCCTAGATAATATTTAATTGTATAAATATATTAAGACTTTCTTTTAGTTCTGTGGAATGTGCTGCTATGAAGATTCTTGTACTTGTCTTTTGGTGAACACAGGCTCCTTTCTGGTGGGTGTGAGTTATCGGGGCACTACTGGGTTGTGAGTCTATTTAGGGTTAGTAGATAACACTATGTGTGTATGTGAGTTCCATATCATTATGGACACTTAGGAATGTCAGTTTTTTGAATGTTAACTGTTCTAGTGGATGTATGCCAGTATCTCATTGTAATTTTAATTTGGGTGTGAGTTTTCTCTTTTTTTTCTTTTTCTTTTGAGACAGAGTCTCATGGCATCATAGCTCACAGCAACCTCAAACTCTTAGGCTTGAATAGTCCTGCTTGACTCAGCCTCCCAAGTAGCTGGGACTATAGGTGCCTGCCACAACACCTACATAGAGACGAGGTCTCACTCTTGCTCAGGCTGGTCTCAAACTCTCGAGCTCAGGCGATCCACCTGCCTCAGCCTCCCAGAGTGCCAACATTACAGGGTCAGCCAGTGTGTTTTCTGTTTTTCAACTGGATTATTTTTCTCTTATTGATTTCCAATAGTTCTTTATATATAAGGGACTGACAATTAAGTTCAAGAACATACCACTGTGCCCTTTCATTGGCAGCACTGTACAGACAGCTTGGTAAGTTTCATAACCTTGGTGTATCAGCTTCCCGCTATTGTGTTCAAGTCGACATGTGCTGAGACTGTGCTGAGTGGTGTTCACTATCATTGTTGCATGTTTTGTGTGTCCTTGAAAGACTGTCCGAACAAACATTGGTAAATTTCTTGTTGAAACAAAGAATCCCCAATGAATTCCAAATAATTAAAAAAAGAAAGGACAGTGCCTGTGATTCAAAGGAGTAGGATGCTGGCCCTATATGCCGGAGGTGGTGGGTTCAAACCCAGCCCTGGACAAAAAAATGCAAAAAAAAAAAAAAAGAAGAAGAAGAAGAAGAAGAAGAAAATGTCAGGCATCTGATAATGCAGCTGAAGTCATTTGCCGTGGAAAAATTCTCATTTGTGCTAAGTGGCACAGTCAGCATTGAGAGAGTGCTTTCTCACTTAGGTTTGTAATAAGAATAAAAAACAGACCAAGACTGACTCTCTTTTCAGAAAGAATGATTAAACCAGGAGAAAACAGTAAATGTATTGATTTTTTGTGACACTATATGCATGATTGTACTATGTTTTGATTACGGATGATTTAGTATGATATTCTTTAATAAAAGCTGAGGGAAGGAAGGGAAGGATGGAGGAATGTACAAATGGACTGAACATTTTCCTGAGGGGAGAGAAAGCATCACTGATGAAGAGATATCAGGGTGGTCAGTAATAAGCAGAAGTAACAGAAAAAATTGCAAAAATTCATTGAATTAGGCACCAAAATTATTGGCTGTGAGAAGCACAGCAGGCCAAGTAAATAAACATCAATAGAGAAACAGGAAAAGCTCAACCAAAAATCTTGGCAGACAACTACTGGCTCTTGCATCATGACCATGCACGTGCTTACACGGCACTGTCTATGAGAGAGTGTTTACCCAGTAAATAAATAACTGTATTGGAATACCCTCCCTACTCCCCTGATCTGGCCCCCAGTGACCTTTTTTTACCCAAAGACAGCAAATATTGAAAGGAAATTTTGTTTTGGGGTATTTTTTTTTTTAGAGACAGAGTCTTACTTTATCACCCTCAGTAGAGAGCTGTGACATCATAGCTAACAGTAACCTCCAACTCCTGGACTTAGGCCATTCTCTTGCCTCAGCTTCCTGAGTAGCTGGGACTACAGGCACCCACCACAACATCCAGCTATTTTTTTTTGTTGCAGTTTGGCATGGGCTGGGTTCAAACTCACCACCCTCGGTATATGGGGTCAGCACCCTACCCACTGAGTCACAGGCGCCACCCTGAAAGGACGTTTTGATGACATGCAGGACACCAGAGGTAAACAATGCCAGCTCTGATCATTCATTCCAGAAAAAGAGTTCCAAACTTGTTTTGCTGGTGTCAGTGCACAGCTTCCTAGGGGTGCACTTCAAAGGTGACTGTGTGACATTCAGCAGTGAGGTGTGCAGCACTTTCCTAGGATGAGTTCAAGAACATTCAGACTCCGTATTCTGGACACGCCTTTTCTGTCTGTGTATTGAATTCTTACCCCTGTACGTTGCCTGAGGACCTATCTTGAACCCAAGTTCACCTCTCTGGCACCAGTACAGGATTCCGTCACTGATGGTCCCCAGCTCCATGCCACCCCCAGTTCTCTCAATGTGGCTGACCCAGAGACTTGCCCTCTATACCCTCCTCCCGGTGACCACACCCCTGTGGGCAGCCAGATACCACCTACTGGACTGGACTTGTAGCCCCTGCACCCACAGAGCCTGTGCAGACCCACCACCATGACCACCACTCAATTAAGGCAGGACGTGTGGGACTCACACCTGCCCGCTCTAAACACCCTGTGGAAAGCCTGTCTGGGTAATGCCCTGGACCCAGAAAAGACACTCTTTCTCTCTGCATGTGCTCCCTGGTGTCTGTGTGTAGCCTCCAACATGCTGGTTAAGTAATGAAATCTTTATTTCTCTCACATCTCTCCAAACCCTGAAGGAGCACTCCCCATCTCAAAGATCTTAAGTTTAAAAGGCCAGGTAGACACATAGCAAACAGTTACTCCCACTCTGTGACCGTCCTTTTCACTCTCTTAATAGTGTCTTTTGATGAGTGTAAGTTCTTAATTGTATTCTTTTTTCTTTTTTTTTTTGAGACAGAGTCTTTTTTTTTTTTTTTTAGACATAGCCTCAAGCTGTTGCCCTGGGTAGAGTGCTGTGGCATTACACTCACAGCAACCTTCAACTCCTGGGCTCAAGTGATTCTCCTGCCTCCGCCTCCCAAGTAGCTGGGACTACAGGCACCGGCCACAATGCCCGACTATTTTTTGTTTCAGCCATCATTGTTGTTTGGTGGACCTGGGCTGGATTCGAACCCACCAGCTCAGGTGTATGTGGCTGGCACCTTAGCCGCTTGAGCCAAGGCACCAAGCCATTGAGACAGTCTTGTTTTGTTGCCCCTTGGTAGAGTGTTGTAGCGTCATAACTCACAGCAACCTCAAACTCCTGGGTTCAAGCGATTCTCTTGCCTCAGCCTCCCAAGTAGCTGGGACTACAGGCGCCCGCCACAACGCCTGGCTATTTTTAAAGACAAGGTCTCGCTCTGGCTGAGCCTAGTCTCGAACCCGTGAGCTCAAGCTGTCCACCCTCCTCGGCCTCCCAAGTCCTAGGATTACAGGCATGAGCCACAGCGCCTGGCCCAAGGCCTTAATTTTAATGTAATCAAAGCAACCAATAATTTGGCAGAGTGTCGTGGCATCATAGCTCACAGCAACCTCAAACTCTTGGGCTCAAGTGATCCTCCTGCCTCAGCCTCCCAAGTAGCTGGGACTACAGGCGCCTGCCACATCCATCTAGTTTTTCTATTTGTAGTAGAGATGGGGTCTCACTCTTGCTCAGGCTGGTTTCGAACTCCTGAGCTTAAGCAATCCACCTGCCTCAGCCTCCCAGAGTGCTGGGATTACAGGTGTGAGCCACTGTACCCAGACCACAGTAAAGATTTTAGAAACAAACGTAGCACAATGCCTTTGTGACCTTAAATCAGGCAAAGATTTTAAGTGACGGTTTTTTTTTTGTAGAGACAGTCTCACTTTATTGCCCTCAGTAGAGTGCTATGGCGTCACAGCTCACAGCAACCTCCAATTCCTGGGCTTAGGCAATTCTCTTGCCTCAGCCTCCCGAGTAACTGGGACTACAGGCACCTGCCACATCGCCCGGCTATTTTTTGCTGCAGTTTGAACCCGCTACCCTCTGTATATGGGACTGGCACTGCACAGGCACCGCCCAAAGATTTTTTTTTCTTTTTTTGAGAGTCTCACTTTGTCACCTTCAGTAGAGGGCCATAGCATCATACCTCACAGCAACCTCAAAATCTTAAAGAAAGCAATTCTTTTGCCTCAGCCTCCCGAGTATCTGGGACTATAGATGCCCACCACAATTCCAGCTAGTTTTTCTATTTTTAGTAGAGATGGAGGCTCACTCTTGATCAGGCTGGTCTTGAACTCCTGAGCTCAAGCAATCCACCCACCTCAGCCTCCCAGACAGCTGGGATTATTGGCATGAGCCACCACACCCAGCCTATTTTTCATGTTTAGATCTATAGTCTATCTGAAATTGACCTTCTGGGTGTATGATATGAAAAAGACATTAGAATTCACCCTTTCCATATGAATACGCAATTGATCTATCACTATTTATGGAAAATAAGTATCCTCCCCACAGTACTAGGGCGGTGCTTTTGTGATCAAACACACAGACCTGTGGGTCTATTCCTGCACTCTTTATTCTGTTCAGTATCAGTCAGGGCCCAGGTAGGAGGCAGAAATTACACCACTAATGAGAACCAGGAATACCTTATATAAAGAAGTATTATCCAGGCTGGGCATGGTGGCTCATGCCTGTAATCCTAGCACTGAAGTTGCTGTGAGCTATGGTACCATGGCACTCTACTATGGGCAAGAAGGTGTGACTCTGTCTCAATACGCAGGTGGGTATTATGGCAGGCACCTGTAGTTCCAGCTATTTGGGAGGATGAGGCAAGAGGATTGCTTAAGCCCAGGAATTTGAGGTTGCTGTGAGCTGTGACACCAAGGCACTCAACCGAGGGCAACAAAGTGAGACTCTGTGTAAAAAAAAAAAAAAAAGGAACTATTAACTAGTAAAAAGATGGTTAATTACTAAGAAGGACAAAAGTGGGTCCAGAAGTAGCAACCACAGAAAGTAGATGGTACTTCAAAGGGCCAAGGGAAAGCACTTAGGATGAAACTGAGAAACTTCAGGAGGGGTTCCCGAGTTTTCTGCATTTGAGGATGCACCTTTGGATCACTCAGCTTATTCCTAGTGGAAACACTTTCCAGAAAGCTGAATCACACCTGGGGCATAGAAGCAGCCCAATGGGTGTGGTCACACCCAGTTAATCCCCACAGGTATGGACGCTGCAGCCACGGCTCCCCTCTGCGCTGGACAGTTGACTGAAGAAGGGACGGCAAGCCCTTCCTCCTGCATTGGCCTTGGTGGCCTGGCCATGTTGCTCCCAGGGTTTTCTGTTGACAAAGACCAGTATTTGGCTAACTGGTAAAGGAGAAATTTTTACAAGGTCTAGCTCCAAATATCACAAATAGGCCAAAGAAGTGAGAAATTGAAGCTTAGAGGCAGTGAACTAATAACTGGCACAGTCCCACTGGTTTCTCTCTGCACCGACACCACAGTCACAACTACTGTGGCTTTGTGACAAGCAAATCCTCTTCGCCGTCACTGCAGAAATATGTTTCTGTGGATCGTAAAATTCTAGATGGCCAGCTGTGTTCGGTGTGCTCAGGATATCAGCAGTCTGGCTTTTGCCTCCCAAAGTTTAAGTCAGCTGTCACTCCACTTGCCAGTCTTTGGGAGAGATAATCTATCATTATGGAGAAGCCTAATTTTATTTTATTTTATTTTACTTTTTTGCAGTTTTTGGCCAGGGCTGGGTTTGAACCCACCACCTCCAGCACATGGGGCCGGCACCCTACTCCTTTGAGCCACAGGCACCACCCAATATTTTTCCTCTTTGTTTTTAATTTTTCACAGTTTTGTTTAGACATAAACGCATGTCAATTTTTTTTAACTTATTTTTATTGATTTTTCTTGGCACTGATTGAGGTTATTCAATCTCAATGAGTCTTAAAAAAGACTCATTGATGTCTTTTTCTCAGTTCTGGAAACACCTTAGACATTATTTCTAGAATACTGCTCTACCCGGCTCATGCACGCTTCCTCCCCAAATGCCAGTTACCACACATTAGAGCTTCTTACTAGCTCTGCTTTGACTTTTAATTTTCTTCAATACTTTGATCTATTATCTTTCATACTGGATGTTTCATTGATCTATCTTCCAGTTCACTAATACTCTCATAATCTGTATCCAATATAAGCTACACTTCTTAACTGCATTTGGGGGAATTGTACTGTTAAACTCTAAAATTCCTATTTGGTTATTTTCCAAACTTTCCCTACCATTTCCCCCCTGGTTTTCTGTTACTTGTTTCCTAATATTTTCCAGGTTGTTTCCTTTTAAAAGTTCATTAAGTAGGGTGGCGCCTATGGCTCAAAGGAGTAGGGTGCTGGCCCCATATGCTGGAGGTGGCGGGTTCAAAACCAGCCCTGGCCAAACACCCCCCCCCCCAAAAAGTTCATTAAGTATAGTTACTTCAAAATCTGTGTCTGATAATTTCAGTTTTTGTGATCATATGTGGCCAGTTTCTCTTTCTCCTGATAATGGTGCTGTATTCCTTGTGTGTTTGGTTTGTTTTCATTGTTTACTGCTCCTGGCCTGTGAAATTGGTGGGTCTCCCAAGGCCTCGGGTAAAGATGCCGTCCCTACAGAGATGATTTGAATGTGCTTCTGCTGGTTGCCAAGAGCATTCCTAGTCTACAACTATTAAAGATAATGTGGTTGTTTACATTTCCTTAGACCCTCAGTGATATCACAGCTGATGTTACTAATGGATTAATGAAAATAGCTGTAACTTCTGAGTTATTGGCAAAATATCCATAAACTTAACTTTAAGGTTCTTACTTAGGTGAACATCTGATCTTCACTGGGTATGAAAATGGTTAAAAGGGAGATAACTTGAAATGATAACCAAGTTAATTTGTCTAAGTAATCTAAGTAAATTGGGTAAATGTAAATAGGATAAAAATGTATTTATAAATGAACTTTATTTTTTTGAGACAGACTCACTATGTCACCCTCAGTAGAGTGCTGTGGCATCACAGCTCACAGCCACCTCCAACTCTTGGGCTCAAGAGATTCTTTTGCCTTAGCCTCCCAAGTAGCTAGAACTATAGGTGCACTGCCACAATGCCGGGCTATTTTTTTGTCACAGTTGCCATTGTTGTTTAGCTGGCCCAGGCCGGGTTTGAACCCACCATCCTTGGTGTATGTGGCTGGTGCCATAAGCACTGTGCTATGGGCGCCAAGCCAATATAAATGAATTTTTTATGTAAATTAAAATATTAAACTCATGTTAAATTAAATGATACTCATTAAATGCCTGGGTCATTTCCAAAGTTATAAGAGGCATAAAAATGTGTTATTTATCAGGAAAATAAAACTTTTGTCTAATTCAGAGTTATTTAAATGTTATTTCAAAATACTGATTTGAAAAGAATAGAAACAAGATACAAAAGAAATAGTAAGTAAGAGAAAGATATGAAGAAAGTTATGGGTATTAAGATGTATTTTTCGGGCAGCACCTATGGCTCAAAGGAGTAGGACACTGGCCCCATATGCTGGAGGTGGCAGGTTCAAACCCAGCCCTGGCCAAAAAAAAAAAAAAAAAAAGCTGTATTTTTCATAAGAAAGCTAAGAAAAAAAAAAAGGACAATTTTGTGTGAGAAAGAATTTTGCACCATAGGTTATCGTCCTTAAGTGGTTACCTCTCAGAAGTAAAATGGGGCCAGGCACAGTGGCTCACACCTGTAATCCCAGATCTTTGGGAGGCGCAGATGGGAGGATTGCTTGAGACCTGGAATTTGAGATCAGCCTGGACATTATCATAAGACCTCATCTCTACCAAAAAAAAAAATTGGTTACCTTTAAGCCTAGGTTCATAGTTCAAAACTATTATGCAAACTGAGATTATCATTTTACTTTGTATTTTTCTTCTTAAGCTTTTTACCTGTTACCTGCTAAATTTCTGCAGAAGTACGACTCCTAACAGAATAATGCTGGCCCAGCACTTTGAGACAACAGCCAATGCCTGTGGAACAGACAAAACTGAACCTACACTGGGCTCCAGGCAAACTGACTGCCACTCCCTGCAACCCTCATTACTCGAGTGTGGGTAAAAGAGTTTTCACACCTTTTGTGGCTCCTAGCTGCCAATCCCTCCCTCTAACATGGGCCAGACCAGCAACCCAGGACAGGTTCATGCCAGAACCAAGGGACAATCAAAACTTAACTTCAGGATAAGTGATCAGTGATGTTTTGGGAGAACGTTCTTAACCTGAAGGTGGAAATGTGGAAGTGACCAGAACCAAATGGAGTCACGTGTGAAAATGCAGCAACCACCGCAACCACCACCCCCCTGAGGAAAGGCTGACAAGGCGGCTCCCGCCTGTAATCCCAGCACTCCGGGAGGCCAAGGCGGGAGGAGTCGGTAAGCTCAGAGGTTTAAAACCAGCTGACACTTCAAGTGTCACTCAGAGTGACTCCCGCCATTTCTCATCTGCAAAGATAGACCAGCTGCTCCCTCCCTGCCCCTCGAGCCCCACATCCAAACACCCACCACACCCCATGCCCCCTCCCATCCCGTGCCAGAGCAGCCCCCTGCCCTAGTCAAAGTGTATTCTAGTGGCACCTACAGTCCTAGCTACTTGGGATGCCCAGGTGGGAGGACCCTTGAGCACAGCAGTTCCAGGCTGCAGTGAGCTGTGATCACACCACGACACTCCAGACTGGCTTGCAGAGTGAGGCCCTGGGTGGCCACCCTTTTCTGTGCCTGCACAGGTCCAAGTCCCTGGACCCTCATAGTGCACCCCACACCCACACGGGTGCACATTCTAGATGCTGCTGATGCCACAGGGAGCAAAGACAGGTGCGACCCTGTCTTCAGCGGGCTAGCTGCTCAGTGAGAAGACAGACCAGGCACTCTCTACCACAGCACAGGGACATGGACCAACCAGGTCATTCTTCATGGGGCCATTCTGCACACTCACCCGCGTGTACCTACTAATGCCAGTAGTACCCCCCACAGCTATGAGCCTGAGCTGTAGATCTGAGACCAGGCTGAGCCAGAGCAAGACCCCATCTCTAAAAATAGCCAGGCGTTGTGGCGGGCAACTGTAGTCCTAGCTAATTGGGAGGCTGAGGCAAGAGAATCACTTAAGTCCAAGACTCTGAGGTTGCTGTGAGCTGTGATGTCATAGCACTCTACCCAGGGCAACATGGTGAGACTCTGTCTCAAAAAAAAAAAAAAGTTCTGGAGATGGAAGGTGGTGATTGTGACAATATAAATGTCAATGGTGCTGAACTGTACACTTAAAAATGGTTAAACAGCAAATTTTGTTACGTGGATTTTAAAATTTTTAAAAGTTCCTTTTGCGTGGAAACTGGAGCAGAGTCTGGGTGAGGTCCGTGAGGACTGGGGCAGGGGAGGAGACACGATTCTAGTGGCTCTGAGTGGGACCAACAGGACGTCTGAAAGAAGGGTGAGTGGATGCAGACAAACGAGCAAGGGGACAGGAGCCTCCGGTCAGGACTGTGGCTCTAGAGAGGAAGCAGCAGGAATCGCTGGTGTGGAAGGTGCTGGGAGAGTCACAGTTGGTTTGCTGAAGAAAAAACGCTGTGGAAAGGAAAACTGATATGGGAAGAAAGCAGAGGCAAGGGGTGGGTGCTGGGCTAGGGTGTGTGTGGGGTGAAACAGGCCTGCAGGAGAAGGTGTGCAGCTAAAGAGACCGGCAAGCAGGGACAGGTAGCCAAAAGGGCAAGACCCACCAAATGTCCCCAGACCCATCCCTGCCATACAGCACTCCTGTGACTGTCCAGAGCACAGTCTCTGGGGCACGTCAGCTCACCTTCCCCTGTGGTGGTGGGGGACAGGGGCAGGTCACACAGCTGGAGGCAGTGTGAGTCCCATGCAGCAGAAAAAAGCCCGAAGGCTGGCAGAGTGGCTGACACCTAGAATCTCACCACTTGGGAGGCTGACGCAAGATGATGCCTTGAGCTCGGGAGTTCCAGACCAGCCTGGTCAAGAGTGAGACACTCCTCTCTACCAAAAATAGAAAACTGTCTAGGGGTGGTGGTGGGAGCCTGTTGTCCCAACTACTGGGGATGTCAGGGCAAACGGGTTGCTTGAGCCCAGGAGTCCGAGGTTGCAGTGAGCCATGGTCCCTCCACTGCACTCCAGCCTTGGGCGACTGGGTGACAGAGCAGATTCTGTCTCAAAAAACAAACAAAAACCAGCCTGTGCGTTGTGGTGCCCTCGGGGAGCACATCCCTCCTCACCCAAGGGCCAGAGCAGTACCTCGCCCCCAGCGCCAGGTAAGAGAGAAGAGACGTGCGCAGGTGCCACACGTGCGAACCGCAGTGCCTCTCCGGGCGCAGGTGCCTGACTTCCCGCGCTGCCCGGCTGACAGGGACGGACGCGAGCGCACCCCCACCTGGCTTCCCGCGCGCGCTCACGGTCGGGGGCAGGACACCCACTTCCGGCCACTCTGACGGAAGGAGAAGTGGGCGCCCGGACGTCACCACGTGGTGCCTGGGTGACCCGGAGGTGCGAGGGAAAGGGCAGCTGGCTGGGGGACCCACCGGGAAGGGGACCCGGCCAGGAGCTGCGCGCCACCCCGAGAGCCGCGGGGAGGAGGACGCGGGCACTCACGAGGGCCTGCCGCCCCGTCCCGATGTCACGGCCTCCACACGGGCGTCGGGCCCTCCCAGGGCGCGCGGTGAGACTCGCATCGCCGGGCGCCCCCGGGTTCCCGGCCGCGTCAGGCTCCCTAGGTGGCGCCACGCCGAGCTCACCCAGAAGCGCCCGCCTGCGAGAGGAGGCGACGCGGAGGAACCGAAGGGCCGGGGGTCCCCTCCCCCACGCCGCGGCCAAGGCGGGGCTGGTCCAGCGTGAGAGCAGGAGAGGCGCCCAGCGCACCCCGACCCAGCCCTGGCGTGCGCGCGCCCGCAGTACCGCTGCGTCCCAGGCCAGGGGCCCCTCGCCTGCTCGCGCCTCGCCTCGTCGCTCGGGCGGACCCCGCGTTTCCCGCTGCTCCGGCTTCGTTCCCGCCCGACGCAGCCTCCACGTTGCCCTCGGATTCCACCCGCCGCAGCCTGGACGCTGCTCCCGGGGACCGCCTGCGGCCAAGCCTGCACGCGCGGGAGTCTCGGGGATCCCTCCATCCCTTTAAGCTGGAGGGTAGCGCAGTCTCCTGGTTTCCATGACGACGACGTCAGGTGGGGGGGCACTGAAGGGGTCGGGGCGCATGCGCGGTGCGCGGCGCACGCGGACAGTCGTCCCGAGTCGCCCGAGCTACTGGTCTCGGGGTCCCTGAACTGCGGTAGGGCGGGGGTGGGGACGTCCAGGTGGGGATTCTTGTCATTGCGGGAGAGAGCTGGGGTCGCAGGGTCCGTGGGATGGGTTGGGGTCCGCGGCCCTGGGAGTGGGTGGGGCGGGGGTCGCGGGCCCAGAGAGTGGGGAGTGGGCTGCACTTCGCCACCCTGGAATGGGGGATGGGCTGGGGCTTGGGCCCGGAGGGTGCGGCAGAGGTCGCGGGCCCGCGAGTGGGTGGGGCCAGGGGCGCGGCTGGCGCCGTTGACCCCCTCCCGCCTGCTGCAGGGCGGCCTGGGCTTCCTTGGCCATGGCCCCTCCGCCAGCGCTCAGGTTCCCGATGTCGCCGGCACCACCAATCCTGCTGCTGCTGCTGCTGCTGCTGAGCTTGGCGCTGTTGGGCACCCGGGTCCGCGCCGAGCCCGCCACCGGGAGTGCTGTCCCTGCACAGAGTGGGTGCCACGGGGCGACAACCTCGGGTGGGGCGGTGCTGGCCGTGCCTGTCCTTTGTTCCCGCAGCGGGTGTTGCCCTCGGCGGGAGATGGCGGTGTGCGGAGTGAGGCCCAATCTCGGCAGAATGGGGGCGGGTAGGGAACTCAGCCCTTCCTGGCGGGACTGTCCCCGAAGACTCCGGCCCTGACCTGTATCCCCCACAGGCCGCCCGTGCGTTGACTGTCACGCATTCGAGTTCATGCAGCGAGCCCTGCAGGACCTGCGGAAGACGGCCTACAGCCTGGACGCGCGGGTGAGCCTGCCCGCAGCCCCAGGGCGGTCCTAGGCTTCACTCGGTCTTGGGATGGGTGCACAGGAGGCTGGTCTGCGGAATGTAGAGCCAGCAGTTAGGGGACACCCTGGCACTTCCCTAATCATGCATCCCCGTTTGTGGGCAGCCCCTGCATGCCTTCTAGCCCCTCTGCCTCCCAGGCCTGGGATCCCTCCATCCTTGGTCTGGGCTCTGCAGCCTCGGAAAGGACCCACAGCCCAGTCCAGAATTCCCCAGGTGGGGGGTGAGGCCCAGGGCTTGGAGAAGAAATTGAAGAGGAAAAAGAGGGTGTGGCTGGAGCATGAGGATATGGGGGGTGGGCGTGTAGGTGCACACACTGACTGAAGCTGAGAGTTTTTCTCTGTGGCAGAAGCTTATACTTCTTCCCAGAGGGAGGCGTGTTCAATAATGACCCACCCCTGCCCAGTCCTGCTGCTCTTCTCTGGACAGCTCCAAAGGACCCCAGGCTAAGACCTGGAGCCCTTGCTTCACCCTTGAACCTGGAGCTGGGTCTTGGAGGAACAGACCCCCACATTTCCTTGGGGATTCCACAGGGGGTGTTGACAGATGGTAGGCCCCTGAGAGGGAGAGTGGGCTGGAAGAAGGCATGACAGTCATCCCAGCACCGTGTCAGCCTCAGCAGGCCCTGTTGGAGCAAGTGGAGGCCCTGGGGGAGAGGGCCAGGGGGCAGCCATGCCACACTCTCATGGCCTCTTGTTGTTTTACAGACAGAGACCCTCCTGCTACAGGCCGAGCGCCGGGCCCTGTGTGCCTGTTGGCCAACTGGGCGCTGAGGACCCTCACCAGCACTGCCTCCTGTCAATAAACGCCAGGACAGCACACCTGTTTTCTTGTCTCCCTGCTCTGGACACCAGAGCCCTCTGCGTCACCCCAGGAGCCCGGGGTTGGTCGGGCCCCTTTTTGGTCCTTGTTTTTCCCAGTTCTATGTGAGTGGTGTCCCCCTCGGCACCTGTCTGACACCAGAGCTGAGTGGTAGATACACACGTCCATCGTCACCCCTGGGACTGCATGCACAGGCATGTGTGTTGGGCAAGCCCAACTTCCAGGGGCCCAAGTATTGGCTGCCTAGTGCCCCAGGGTTGAGCTCCCTAAGCCCTCTACATGGAATGGAGGTCCTAGGGGCTGAGCTGCAATATACACAGCCTGTGACTGCTGCCATAGGGAGGGCTGGGCCCACCTCGCTCCACCCTTAGCCCTTAGAGTGGTCCCTAGGCCCCCCCCCCATGCTGGTGCTGGCCTATGCACCAGTGCCCAGAGGTGACCTCAAAATGAAGCAGGCAGCATCTTCCTCCCTTTATTCTTTTCTCTTTGAGATGAAATCTGATTCTATTTTTTGGGTAGAGTACTGTGGTGTCATAGCTCACAGACCTCAAACTCTTGGGTTAAAGTGATCCTCATGCTTCAACCTCCTAAGAAGCTCGGACTACAGGCACCACCTCAACGTCTGACTGTTTTTTCTACTTTTAGTAGAGTTGGGGTCTGGCTCTTTCTCAGGGTGGTCTTGAACTCCTGAGTTCAAGGGATCCACCCACCTCAGCCTCCCAGAGTGCCAGGATAACCGGCATGAGGCACTGCACTCAGCCCCTTTATCCTTTCTGTGTGTTTTTTAAGGTACAATTAGAACTTTTTGTCAAAGCGATGCATGCGCAGTGTTAGAAACATACAGGAACAGCAGCACAAAGAGTGGAAGTGACTTTGGGCAGTGCCTGTGGCTCAAGGAGTAATAACATCAGGACAGCACGCCTGTTTTCTTGTCTCCCTGCTCTGGACACCAGAGCCCTCTGTGTCACCCCAGGATCCTGGGGTTGGTCGGGCCCCTTTTTGGTCCTTGTGCCAGAGGTGGCAGGTTCAAACCCAGCCCCAGCCAAAAACTGCAAAAATAACAAGACTGGAAGTGACTGCCATTCATGTGAGCAAGACAGTTGGTATCTGTGTGGCTTCAGCTCCCTGGCTGTCACTGCCACAGCACGAGTGCTGCGGTCTTGGGTGGATAGGGCCAGACAGCCCTAGCCCACTGCCCCAGAGGAGAACTTTAGCTCACCAGCCCCCACCTCTGCTGAATGCTGAGGCCTGACTCCATGGTCCTGCCTTTTTGCCTTCCTCCACCAGCCCCCAGACCCCTGGTCTGTCCTGACTCATGGTTCCCAGGGGAGCACAGTGCTCCCCAGCAGGATATGCAGTGAGTGGCCTGTGAAGAACTCAGAAGCAGGCCAGGGAGAGACTTGGGGTACTGAGGCTGGGGCAGGTGATCAGATTTGGTGACCTTGACAAGAACAGGGTCCATGGGGGCTGGGGAAGGCCTGACAGGCTTCCTGGGAGGACAGGTAGGGACAGAGCCTGCACAGGCAACTCTGTAAGGAGTTTGGCTTGGCACTTGCCCCGTGATGCATGGCCCAGAGTCAAGGGGCAGCGCCCAGCTTGACTGAGGCTGAGTCACAGAGCATCCTGGTGTCTGCTGGGACGTGCTGCTCATGGTATGGCCAGTGACTTGGGAATGTCTCTTTCCCCAGACACCTGCTTTCCTGGACTTCATGTCCACCCTGTTCCCTTTTCCCTATCTCTGCCTTTAGCTGTACATTCTCCAGCATCTGGTTGCCCCTTCATCTCAGACCCTCACCCTCCTGCCTGCCAGCTGGGGGTGTTCCTGCTGCTCACCTTTCACGCTTCTAACTCCGAGCCAACTTCCCCAGACCCTGTGCCCTCCTCTTTTCCTGCTGCCTGCTTTCAGGTTGCCCTGCAGAAAAGTGAAAATGCCTCTGCTAGCTCTCTGGGCCCAAACCACTGCCTCCTGTCCTCTGTAGAGTCCGGCCCTGGGGACACTGGAGTGCCTGCGTCCGTTAGCAGTTCTGTCCGGAACCCACAGTCTGATGTGGGTGCCTACACCCCCTCCATCTGCCTGTAGCAGGTCTCTGGCAGGTTCCATGGATGTGTTTTGAGCCCTTTTTGCACTGGTTCAGTGATCTGGGCAGGTTGAATCTGGAGTCTTGGCTCTTAATTTAGCTGAGAGAAATTACTTCACTGATATTTCTTCCCCTATCCTTCCTCTCCTGAGCTCCCGTTAAGTGGTGCCATGGGCCTTGAATTGCTCCCTTTACCCTCCCCATTTCCTGGCATGACCATAGTTCATGGCATCCTTGAACTCCTGGACTCAAGCAATCCTCCTGCTCAGCCTCCCTAGTAAGTGGGATTACAGGCACAGTTTTTCTGTTTTTCATAGAGACGGTTGGGGGGGAGTGTCTTCATGTTGCCTAAACTGGTCTTGGACTACTCATCTCAAAGGGTCCTCCTGACTCAGCAGGACAAATGGCTCTGGGCCGAGCTTGTGTTCACCTGTAAAATGAGCCCCTGATGCCAACCTGGGACTGACCTGCAGCTTCTGGCACAGCTCCCCTGGGATAGGCAGGCAGCACCCCTCACCCAGGGGAAACAGGAGGAGAATGGCCTGGGGCCTCCTGAGACCTGTGCAGTCTTCCCCTTTGGGGGAAGGAAGAGGGCTCTAGGCTCCCCAAAGCTCCACCTAGCAGTGTTTTTAGACTCCCAGACCTTCCAGATATCTGTCCCCAGGCTCTAGCCCTGCCGCTTACGAGCTGAGTGTGGCTGACCTCTCCCCACTCCCAAATTCTTTCTGGAGTGTTCAGGCTCCTGTCACCCAGGGCGTGGGGTGCAGGCCCCAACAGGTCATGAAAGCCCCGGGAGGAGCACATGACTGTGGGGCCTCAGGACTGAAAGGTGAGGTTAGGTCAGCAAGTGGGAGGGGCTTCTGTGGCCAATGAACTGAGGGCCCCCCACGGTCTCTTTTCTGAGGCCTGGCTATGGACAGCAGAGCAGAGGCCGCCTTGGGGGTCAGCAGAGGCCAGGCCCTTACCTCACTCTGCTCTGAGGTTGGGGTTGGGAGGAGGACGTGGCTCCTCCCCTTCCTGGCCCCGTCAGGAGCATGAACGGTCCCCAATCTCCATTCTGGAGCTCAAGTCCTCACTCCAACCTCTAAGCGGACCCCACCCCTCCAGCCGCACCTGCTCCCCCACTCCATCCTGCCTGTCCAGTAGGGCCCTGGCATGCTGCACCCTCTCGGACACTTGCTGTGGTCCCCCCACCCACCTCAGGACACTGCCAGCTGCTACTGTGGCTCAGCGTCGCATGGTGTCAGGGGCTTAATTCCGGATGTCTGTGTAATTTTGTTTTGCTCTCCTGAGAAGTGTTGACCTAATGGAAAAAAAATGTAAAATTAACTTGAGTAGAGAGTTTGGGTCAACTTGGCCCAAATAAACTCTCTACTTAACAGTACTTTCTCCTCAGTTTTTTCTGTCAGGTCAACATATTTGGCCATGGGGATCCAGAGCGGCCACCCAGCATTCCCTGCAGGACCCCGCGCCAGGCACCAGAGTCCACTGTGAGGTCTGGCTGGGCGGGCGGGACAGCCTCCCTTCCAGCTGTTCTGCAGGGGATTCCAGCACAGGGCTCTGGAGAGCTGCCTCCCCTCCTGGGAGGAAGGCTCTGGCCACGGCGGTGCTGTCTGGCACTGGTAGTTTTGAGAGGATAAGGACCAAAAATAAGAAATTATCCCGAGAGGTGAAGGAAAGGAATCCGAATCCAGGCTCTGTGTGGGAAACGCATCCTTGACCCCACTCGGGTGTGAGCGAGCTGAGTCTGAGAAAGGAGTCAGCACGTGGGCTAAGGTGGATGGGACTATAAAAGTTCAGAGGGATAGGGATTGGTGCCTTCATTTTTTCCTGGGCAGGACGTTCTATTTGGGCGGGTCCCTACATTGGGTCCTATCAGGTTTCACCTTTTTGGGACTAAAATTGCAAAGTACGCTTTAAAACATTGCAGTCGTCTTCTGTTGCTCGTAATTTGGGACATGTCTTTCCCCTTGTGACCAATTCCTGTTCCAAACCAAAGGGTGCACAGCAGTGCGTTCTCTTGTCCCAACAAGAACAGGTGAATGCCCACTCTGAGCCTCGTGGGCAGCCCAGGCGACTGGACACTTTGCACAGACTCCTGTCACCGACAGGAAGCAGCCACAGAGGGTATCTTCCCCAGGATATTCAGGAACTTTTTTTTTGTGTGTGTGGGACAGTTTCTCACATAGTAGAGTGCTATGGCGTCACAGTTCACAGCAACCTCTAACTTTTGGGCTTAAGTGATTCTCTTACCTGATTCTCTCAGCCTCCCAAGTAGCTGGGACTATAGGCACCCACCACAACGCCCAGTTGGTTGTTTTTTTTTTTTTTTTTGAGACAGAGCCTCAAGCTGCACCCTGGATAGAGTGCTGTGGCATCACAGCTCACAGCAACCTCCAATTCTTGGGCTCAAGCGAGTCTCCTGCCTCTACAGGCGCTCGCCACAATGCCTTGCCATTTTTTTGGTTGCAGCCGTCATTGTTGTTTGGCAGGCCTGGGCTGGATTCAGGTGTACGTGGCTGGCGCCTTTGCCCGTTGAGCCACAGGTGCTGAGCCACCCAGTTGGTTTTTGTTGCAGTTGTCATCATTGTTTAGCTGGCCTAGGCCAGGTTCACACTCGCCATCCTCTGTATATGTGGCTGGTGCTATAACCACTGTGCTAGCAGTGCTGAGCCAGGAACTCTTGCCATTTGGAAAGGTGTAAGTTAGGGACTGGTCTCCCTAATATACTGACTACCCTGCTGCCATCTGACTGAGGCAGTCTGAGTCCCTGGAGAGCAATCGTGACTCATGGGTGACACCTACAGCAGTGACACACACAAGCGGCTGTAACCCCAGACACACTGCTGGCCTTGGGTTAGGTGTGATGGCACCACTGCATCTCAGCCTGGACAGCACAGTGAGGCCCGTGTGTTAAGTAAGTACACAGTAAGATAAAACATACAAATATACGTAAGCAAGCAAGTCTTCGTGATTTTTCTCTTTCTCTTTTGGGTCTTATTTTTAGGAATTTTTTTTCCCAAGACTGATTTTTAAATATGTTTGGTCCCTCTGTTTGCTTTCTTTCTTTTGTTTTTTATTTATTTTTGAAGCAGAGTCTCACGATGTTGTCAAGGGGAGAGTACAGTGCTATGATTGGTGCAGCCACGGTGCACTGCAGCTCAACTCCTAACCTCAAGCTATCTCCCCACCTCAGCCTCGGGAGGGCGGATGGGCATGGGTCCCTCACCAGTCTTGGGGAGTCTTGGCAGCAAGGAACCCTGTGGAAGGTTGTGCTGCCAGAGGTGTTTCCCTTTTAGGGAAGCCAGGATTCCATGTAAAGATGGGGTTCTTGATTTTTAAACCTGCTGTGTCTCCTTTTTGCTTATTTAAATGTCAGGCTCCCAAACTGCAAATATTTTCTTGCCTTAGTCCTTAAAAGGGCTTCACTTTGTTCTTTGTTGGTGGTGTTTTTTGTTTTGTTTTGTTTTTTTGTCTTACTCTATCACCCTGGGTAGACAGCAACCTTAAACTCTTGGGCTCAGGCCATCCTCTTACTTTAGCCCTTCCTCCCACCCCAGTAGCTGGGACCATAGGAACCGTTATAAAGCCCAGCTGGTTTTTCTATTTTCAGTAGAGGCAGGGGTCCCTCTCTTGCTCAGGCTGGTCTCAAACTCCTGAGCTCCAGGGATCCACCTGCCTGGGCCTCCCAGAAAGCTAGGAATTGCAGGCGGGGGCCACCCCACCCTGGCGTTCCCCCCACCCCTGCCTCATTTTTCTTGGGTCCCTAATTAGGAGTCAGTAATCTATAAACAAACTAAATTGAAAAGACTGTCAAGTGACTCTGCCTCCAGAACTCAACTTTCTGACTTTTAGCTGGCTATTTTGAAATCCTTTTAAGGATGTAAGAGAAATTTACATCTATAAAGGAAATCTCCATTTGTAAGAACATTCCTCTCCCCCTCCCCTACACACACACTCACAAAGGCGAAGACGGTGGCTTAAAGTTTACAAAACAAACGGTACCTTTGCTTAAGGTACTCTTCCTGGCTATCTTGTCTTAATTGGGCCTTTATCTAAGTCCCTCTTTGTCTCAGAAAATAATGGTGTTTAGACTTAAGTTCTGTGCCTTTGAGAGGCAAATTATCTACCTTGTTTTACCTTGGAATCATGTCTCTGGAAGTGCAAATTTAAAGTTTCCTAAACTAACTCTGGTTCAGAGCAAGGGAGCAGGTGGGTCAGAGACTGAGTAGAACACAGGGTGCTACCTATAATCCCACCACTTTTGGTGATTAGGGTGGAAGGATCGCTGGAGGCCAGGAGTTTGAAACCAGCATGCAACAGAGAAAGACCTACACACCTGTAGTCTTCGCTACCTGGGAGGCTGTGGCGGGAGGACAGCTTGAGCACAAGAATTCAAGGCTGCACTTCAGTGAGCTGTGATGATGCCACCAAACTCCAGCCTGGCAACAGAGCGAGACCCTGTCTCTAAAAAAGAGAGCCGAGGGCAGTGGCTCACGCCTGTAATCCCAGCACTCTGGGAGGCCGAAGCAGGTGGATTGCCTAAACTCACAGGTTCAAGACCAGCCTGAGCCAGAGCGAGACCTCCTCTCTAAAAAACAAACAAACAAACAAAAACAGCTGGGTATTGTGAGGGCGCCTGTTGTCCCAGCTGCTCAGGAGGCTGAGGCAAGAGAATCCCTGAACCCAGGAGTTTTGAGATTGCTGTGAGCTATGATGCTACAGTACTCTATTGAGAGCAACAAAGTGAGACTCTGCCTCAAAATAAATAAATAAGACATTAAAAAACAGAGAGGGACTGATAATCTAGAGGAGAAAAAATTATTTGAAAACCGGTGTCAAATACAAGAAAAGAAAAAAGACACAATCAGAGACTGGGAAGGTGATAGCTTGTAGAATAAATCTGATCCAGAACGTTTCTTTCAGACTGAAGGCTAGGTCTCACTCTCTTGCCCCTTTTAAACAATTGCCTTCTAAATCAAGTCAAATCATGTCGTCGCTCTAAGATCCAATATCAGAAATATTGAAGCTGTTGTCATCAATGCCGTTAGCCACACAGACAAGGAGCCTTCCCAGCTCCGTGGGAACCTCCTGTTGGTCACTGGCCTGCACAGGTACACCTTGGAATCTTTGGCCAAGAGGGGAACCTGAGGACTAGACTTTGACCTTTTTTTCTTTTGCCCAAATTGGTAAGTCATGCCTTACAAACCATAAAATTTCATTGAATGGGTTTGTTATTTTGATTTTTTTAGAGGCTAGGTCTTTGTCATCCAGGATGGAGTGCAGCGGCAAGATCATATAGCTCATTGCAGCCTCAAATTCTTCAGCTCAAGCGATCCTCCTGCCTCAGCCTCTCAAGTACTTGGGAGTACAGGTGTGCACCACTATGCCCAGCTAATTTTTAAAATTTTTCTTAGAGACAGGGTCTCACTATATTGCTCAGTCTGCTCTCAAACTCCTGGGCTCAACTGACTTTTCTAACCTTGTCTCAACCTCCCACAGTGTTAGGATTACAGGCGTGAGCCACTGTGCTTGGCCTTGACTCCAATTCTTTACACAAAGCTTAACTCTTTCACCCACTTGCCACCTGAAGAATCCCTAAAACCCACACCTGACTTGTAAGCCCCCACTTCTAGATGTCCTGCTTCTTTAAGCCAAACCAATTTTTATCTTCTAGGTAATAATTTATGATTTACTTGTAATTTCTGGCCCCCTGAATGAATAACACCAAGCTGTATCTCAGCTGCCTTGGTGTTCCTGGGGACAGAATAAGTCTCTTTAAATATTTCAGCAGAATTTAGTTTTTCTGTCAACCCTGGTAAATGAAGAGTCATGTAGAAGCTGTAAGATCTGCTTCTGTCCGTACATCTTTATGTTCATACATATATGTGCATATATTTCACAACCAGCACGTATGAAACTCTCATCAAGTAGCTTGAAGAAAAAGAGCTTATGTCAAATATTTTATCAGGAAAATAAAAACTAATTTTAATGCCTTTTCAGTTCACTTGGATTAATCTTTGGTAAAATTAGTTTAATATTGTTGATTTAATGAAAGCAGCTGTATCTTCTGATCAGCAAAACACCCACATATTTAACTTTAGGTGACAAGCATCTGCAGGCTATAAAAACTATTAACAAGGAAACAACTTGATGGTGGCAGTTGTTGTTTGCTAGACACTCAAGCAAGTTATGAAGAAAAGCAAATCAAATTAGTGTAGGTGGGAAAGGTTTATACATAAACTTTTCATCACTTTGAAAACCTTTTACTGCTCGGCACCCATAGCTAAGTGGTTGGGGTGCCAGCCACATACACCAGGGCTAGAGGGTTCAAACCCAGCTTGGGCCTGCTAAACAATGACAACTACAACAAAAAAATAGCCAGGCATGTGGCAGGCGCCTGTAGTTCCAGCTACTTGGAGGCTGAGGCAAGAGAATCATTTAAGCCCAAGAGTTAGAGGTTGCTGTGATCTGTGATGGCAAAGCACTCTACCAAGGGCAATAAAGTGAGACTCTGAATTAAAAAAAACAAAAAAAAACCCATCTTTTTTCAGTAAAGTCATATTATATTAGGTTAAATAATAGATAAGCATGAAACCAGTCATTTCTTAGTTAAAATACTGAAGCAATAATTAAACATAAGTGTAAGTTGTTGTATTTTAGCATTGTATTTTTATATGGTATAGAAAAAATGTTTAGATCTATTAATAGAAAACTGAAACATCCTAAAAATGATGAAATGATTTTCATCTACAAATACTCATTTAAAACAGTTCAAAATTATTTCCTAGATTTTTCACTAGAAATTGTTATTAAGAATTAAAATTGTAGCTAATATATGTAATTAAACACTACTACATGAGAGAAACAATTCCGTATATAACGTATAGAAACAATAAGATGTGTTTTGATAAAGATTATAAAGGCATGAGAATGGTTTTTTTTAAAAGGAAAAGTAATTTTGTCTAGAGGTTTATAAAGATTGTTTTAGGTTGAGGGTTAAGAAAAGAAAGATAAAATTGAGTGGGTACAGAGTGGGAAGAGAGGAGAATAAGAAAACTGGGAACTCCCAAGAGGCTGTAACAGATTTATGACCATCTTATCTCAAGTTCAAAGCAATTGAGATGGAGCTGACCAGCTTCCCTCTGGCAGCCCACCCCTAGGAACTCCACCCTCAGACAGCAGAAGGCTCACAGTGGATCATTTAAAAAAAAAAAAAAATATATATATATATATATATATATATATATTCAATCGGCAAAGCTTTCCGAAGACGTTTAACCTTTCCTGGCATCAGGCCCTTCCACTTACTTATTTCTTCCCCGTGTGGAAAGATCAGCTTTCTCCCTTTCAAATAACAATGGGAAAGCCCAGCACCTGTGCAAGTGAGTCAAGGAGCCCTTAATTCGACATTCCTCCTTATTGCCTCAGCCTTATACCTTCACACTAAAATTTCTAAATTTACTAACAGTTTTTTAAGCAGCAAGCTTCTTGGGAGATGAAGGTATCAAAGATCAAGGAGAATCAACCTGGAGGTCTCGTTTATTGAAAAAGCCATCAGATAAAGGTTCCCTCTCAGATTGGCAGCCTGGGTGGATGTCTGCATCACCAGATCTTCACACTTTTCCTTCAGGCCAGGACAAGAAGTACAAATGTTTCTTTGATTACCTTGAGGAACAGGAACACTTTTCAGATCTGGATTTCAAATTTTGTTAATCGTTGTCTTTATTTGTGTCATATTTATTCTTAAATTGATTATGTCCTATATTTCTATGTGTCTAACGTCAAAAACACAAACACTGATCATGATAGTCCAACACTTGGAAGCCACCCAGCTTTATCAGGAGCTGGCCTGAGATCCCCTCCTGCCTGCTGTTGCCATCAACTTGGCCTTGAGCCCTGGCTGAGTCTCCAGGCCACAGCACAGACAAGATACAGATGAGATTACCTGAAGTGAGCCTTCCCTGTGACTGGGAGGTGACTAGACTAGTTCTTTCACAAGAGAAAGATTTTGATTAAAGAGGGTAAATAAAAGAAAAATAGCTCAGAGCCCTCAGAGCTAAGTGAGGTATTCAAAATTTATCAGGTCCAGAGACAAAGCTATGGGACTTCAGCCATGCCCTCTCCCCTACCCGGGGCAATGTTTAAAGACGATTTGTTCTTTCCTGTAAGTTCCTAACTTGCTGCCTTACTCATCTTCATATTACTGGACTTTGTGATTGAAAAAATAACGTGTCCAATCAGTAGCTCATGTTATTTTAATGTAAGTTCTTGGTGAACAATTAGGAATTGCCCCTTTTCCTTAGAAAAGCCACCACCTGGGGCTCTAGTCTCACCAGACACTCTAGCTTGGGGACCGTCTCCGTCACACAACCACCTCTAGGAGCAGGGCGCAATGACTCAGAGCTGTAGTCTGTCTCAATTGCTTGAGAGGCTGAGGCAGGAGGATCGCTTGAGCTCTGGAGGTGGAGGCTGCAGGGAGCTGTGGCGCACTCCCGCACTGCACTCCAGCCAGCGGACGGAGCGCTCTCTCTCCTAACGACAACAAACCCATTGCTGCTAATGGGGGCGTCTATTCAGGGCAACCTGCGTCCTGGCCGCAGAGCTGCAGTCCTCCAACTTGGTCCAAATAAACTCTCTACATACATTAACTTTACTTCACTTTTTTCCCTTAGGGCGAGGAAGGTGGCTGCCAGGTCCCTGACGTGAGGGAGCCTATTCCTGTGGACTAGTTCGGCGTCCCTCCCGCTCCATCTGCTACGCCCGCTCTCAAGTCCCATGGGCAAGCCCGGCCACTCCTGGCCTCTGGGTGACCTTAGTCGCCCCGCCAGCCCCACTCCACTGCGCAGATAGGCCCGCGCAAGTGTCGAGATTTGGTTGCCCAGCGGGGTGACTAGGGGAAGGGGGCGGAGCGCTGCGAGGGGCCAGGTTCGCCTAGTGCCTAGAAAGGGTCTGCGACCACCTGTCCCTCACCTGAGCTCCTCGGCACCCGCCCAGCAGTGTCTGCAGGTCCGGCTCCCGAGGACCGGGAAGACGCGGTCCACGAGCCCCCAGTGCACCTGCACCGAGGCCACGGGGCGCATGCGCAGGCTGCGAGGGAGGGGGCCGGGCCGGGAGGGTCCGGCGGCCCCCAAGTCCTCTGCCGACTGCGGGGGTCGGGCGGGGGGCTGCTGCGCGGCTCCGGGATGCGTGAGGCTGCGGGCGCGTAGGCACCAGTTCCTGCTCCGATCGCCTCTCCCATCCTCCATCCGGTGCGGTCCCGGACGCTGGTTCGCGGGGCGCCCCCTGCCCAAGGCCTCCGCCGGGAGCCGCATTCAGACAAAGGGGCGGGAGAGGGAGGTGGAGATGCTGCCTTGACTGGCTTCCTGCGGCAGGCCCGCGCGGAGCGGCGGCGCGCGGCCATCACCCGCTCCCGGTACTGGCCCTGTCCGGACACCGGCTGGACGCCCCTCCCGGCCTGGACGCCGAGCCCAGATCGCCACCACCCGCCCCACGCGCGCGCCCGCGCTGGTCTCCGGCCACCTCGCGTGTCTCTACCGCTCCATCGCGTCCCAGGTTGCCCGCGCCGCCCCCGCCAGCCGCCGGCGCCCGGCAGCCGCGCAGCGCCCAGTGTGCCATCGGGCGGGCGCGGAGGCGGCGTCTACTCCCACCCCCGGATCACATGGTGACCCTCGGCAGCCAATGCAGTGGACGCTAGGACCCTGCGGGACCCCGGGCGCTGCTACTGCACCGGCGCCGCTGCATTATAAATACTTCTCCAAAATGCGGCGCAGCTCCCTGCGCGCGCCCCGGCCGCCCGCCGCCTCCGCCCCGCGCCCCTGAGCCGCCGCCGCCGCCGCCGCCGCCGCCGCCGCCGCGGGTCCGAGGGCGCCGCGCCCTTGCCTGGGCCCGGGCCGAGCCCGCCCGCCCGCCCGCCGCCCGGCCGCGTCCCCGAGCTGCGCCGCTCGGCCGGGTGCATGCATTGTGGGCCTCCCGACATGGTCTGCGAGACGAAGATCGTGGCCGCCGAGGACCATGAGGCGCTGCCGGGGGCGAAGAAGGACGCGCTACTCGCTGCCGCCGGCGCCATGTGGCCCCCGCTGCCCGCCGCGCCCGCCGCGCCCCCGCCCGGCCCCGGTGCCCAGCCGCGCGGTGGGGCCGGGGGTGCGGGGCCTCCGGGGGGGCGCGGCGTGTGCATCCGCGAGTTTCGCCCGGCCGAGCAGGAGGCGGCGCGCCGCATCTTCTACGACGGCATCATGGAGCGCATCCCCAACACGGCCTTCCGCGGCCTGCGGCAGCACCCGCGCACGCAGCTACTCTACGCCCTGCTGGCGGGTCAGTGCGCGGGCCGCGGGGGCCGCGCCGGCTGCCGCAGTCTTGTGCGGGGCCCGGCCCAAGCGAGCCTGGGGTTCCCATGGGGACGCCGCACGGGACTCTCCGAAGCCCGCCCACCCCGGAGTCCGGGCGGACACCCTCGCGGACGGGCCAGGGAGGAGGAGCGGGGCGGGGGCGTGAGAACGGCCGCGGGGCCGGGCGGCGGGCGGGACGCTCCCGGGCGCGGTGGGGGCGGGGCGGGCGGCGGTGGAGGCTCTGAGCCCGGCGCGGTGACTATATATAATCCGCGGGGCGGGGGAGGCTGCGGCGGCGGCTCCGCGTGCTAATTTATGAGGGGAGACAGCCAGCACCGCGGGGCGCCGCGGGAGGGGGCGCGGGGCAGGGCGGGGGCTGTGCCGGCCCGGGGGTCCGTTGGAGCCTCTGCCGTGAGCTCCCCCGGCGGAGGCTGTCCTCCCATTTTGCGGATGAGGAGCTTGACTCTGCCAAGGTCACCGCAGCCCTGATGCGGCTGAAGGCTGTCGGGCCGGCCCTGGCCCTGCGCCGTGCAGCAGCTGGTCCAGGGAGAGGGTGGCCCTGGGGCTTTGCCGAACGGGGTACCCCTGCCTGCTTCCCAGAGGAGGGGCGGCCTGCAGGGCCCTTGTCCGCTGGTGACCTCAGGGTCCAGCCTGGGCTTCGCCCTCGGGTCACAGGGGGTGGCTTGCCCAGAGGCTGCCCCCACACAGAGGGTTGGAAGTCCTGCGGTGTTGGCTTCCGGTGGTGAAGGTAGTGTGTCTTTAGGACAGAAAGTATTAAAATAGGGAAAAGCAGGGCGTGCACCCGAGATGCCCATTGCTCCGCCGCCCCAGAGGACAGCCGTGCCCGGTCGGCGTCCGGCAGGACCTGGTCCACGTGGCCCCGCCCGCTCACCCCACATCTCCGTGTCCCGCAGCGCTCTGCTTCGCCCTGACCCGCTCTTTGCTGCTGACCTGCCTGGTGCCGGCCGGGCTGCTGGGCCTGCGCTACTACTACAGCCACAAGGTGATCCGCGCCTACCTGGACTGCGCGTTGCGCACGGACATGGCTGACATCGAGCACTACTACATGAAACCACCGGGTGAGACATTCTGCCACCCCTCCCCGCGCCCATCAGGCAGAGCCCCCCAGCAACCTCAGGGCAGGGCCTAGTGGGTCCCCATGACCAGGGCCTCCTGCTGTGGGGTCTGCCAGTGGGCTGGGTCCTCCCCAACCCCCACCCCCGTGGCCTAACACCTGCTGAAGTAGGGACAATGGCCTTGTTGCTCTGGCCGGTCCTGTCTGGCCTGGCTCTGAAGATCCTGGGCTGGTCGGCAGTGCCAGGGCCCTGACCCCTGTCCCATGGCCCTCTGCAGGGACAATCTGGAAGGGTCTAGGGACTATCCCTCCTCAGGCTGGCAGTTTGGGGGCAGGGCCATGAGGGTTCTTAGGGGGAAGAATCAGTCCTCTGGCGTAGGAGGTTCTTCCAGGTGCTGGAGGGTCCGCTGAGCACCCTGAGGGTTAGTTAGGGTCTGGCAGAGCATGGTGAGTGCCAGGGGAGGACAGCCACTCTGCCACTGCCAGCTGCTGAGCCCTGGCTCCTGCCCCCACCCAGCCAGCCTTGGTGCCTGGCATTCTCCTTGACCCTTCTCAAAACCCAAACAGAGCATCTGGACAGCCGCGGTAAGGCCCTTGCCTCTCCTGGTCATGCTCAGGAGGGAAGGAGGTGCCCGCATGAGGCCCAGTGCACTGCCCTGAGAGGCTTGGCCTGCATCTAGCCCAGCTCAAAGTGGCCTCCAAGACCCAGCCCCCCTAGATGTGAGAGAGTGGGGGTCCCTGTGTGCTCCTCCCATGACATCTGCAGGAACCTCACAACGGCAGAAGTTCTGTTACTTTTGTGGGTACTGTTAATGCACATGGGGAGACTGAAAGGCTGTTACTTCCTTGACTTTTCTGACCTCTGGTTTGGTCTGTATGAGGAGAGGCCAGAACCCCTGGATGTGCATGGGCCAGCTGGTAGGAGGACACTGGCTCCCTCGGAGCTGGAAACACTGTAGGTGGGGGTGTGGGGTGTGTCAGGGAGGGAGCCTTCCTGTAGCTGCTCAGAGCTTGGAGGGACAAGCACCGGGTCTTGGTGCTTGGCAGCCATGCCCAGTGGCTCGCCTCACCTGTTCTGCCTCTGAAGAGAGTGAGGGGCAGGGCCCTTAGCACCACCTTAGCCACATGCCCAGGGTCAGGGCATACACTGAAGGAGACAGAGGTCCCCTCAGGAGCCAGTGGGCTGGTGGGGCTGCTAGCTAGGCAGGGAGCAGGTATGGAACTTTGTGGGGTGATGTGGCCCCTTGAGGAGGGGGTCAGGCTGCTGGATAGGTGCTCCCGTGGCTGGCAGAGAGGTTTCCGGGCTCACCTCATCTTGGGGTCCCTTAGGTCTCCCTCTCCCCTCCCACTGACCTGAGGCTGGGATTGGGCCATGCTGTGGGTGAGAATGGACTGGCCTGGCCACCAGGCTCCCTGCCCAGGAGTGGCTGGGGTCAGTGGGCTAGGTTCCAACTTAGATTCATGAAATGTCCTCCGTGCCATGTCCTTCACTGTCCCTCTTTTTCTGCCCTCCAGTGTGGGTGCCTGGGGACCAGTGTGCTGGCCCCTGGGGGCTGTGAGCCAGAGCAGGGTGGCCTCACCCACAACTGTCCTGTGGCTATTCAGGGTTTGGTCCAAGTGTAGCAGGGCAGGGGCCTGCTTGGCTGAGGTCTGCCCAGCTCCCAGTCCTAGGGGAGGACTATGGACATCTGGCCTCAAGGGCTGAATGGGTCCTGGTTGCAGGCTGGATCAGACTGCAGGTGTCACTGGGCTTCCTCTGCTTGGGGGTCTGAAGGAGGCAGCTCGACCTGCTTGTCCTGCATTGTGGTTGTCTCCCCACACACCCAAGGTCCAGCAGAGCTGGGAGGTGGAATCAGATGTTATTCTGATGTGCTGCCCAGTTCAGGGGGTCTCGTGGCCTTCCCTGGTGAGTCTCCCTGACCACCCTGTCCCCTGCAGGTTCCTGCTTCTGGGTGGCCATACTGGACGGTAACGTGGTGGGCATCGTGGCTGCGAGGGCCCATGAGGAGGACAACACCGTTGAGCTGTTGCGCATGTCTGTGGACTCGCGCTTCCGTGGCAAGGGCATCGCCAAGGCACTGGGCCGGAAGGTGCTGGAGTTCGCCGTGGTGCACAACTACTCTGCCGTCGTGCTGGGCACGACGGCTGTCAAGGTGGCTGCCCACAAGCTGTACGAGTCGCTGGGCTTCAGACACATGGGCGCAAGTGACCACTACGTGCTGCCTGGCATGACCCTCTCTCTGGCTGAGCGCCTCTTCTTCCAGGTCCGCTACCATCGCTACCGCCTGCAGCTGCGTGAGGAGTGACCACCACTGCTTGCCCGCCCACCGCCCCGGCTGCCCTGCCCATCTGTGCCCGCCTGCCTGCCGCCCAGTGCGGCCCTGCTTAGAACCTCACCTTGGCATTGTGTTGGGTTTTTCTTTTTCATCATCACATGGCTCCCAGCTGGGCCTCCGGGTGCAGGGACCGTGGCTCTTCATGACACTTTGGGTGAGTTGTCTGCAGCCACGGCCCCTCGCCCTGCCCAGCCTGCTGGGCAGCTTGCAACGCCTTGAAGAGTCGCACCTTGGACCTCTGCAGCTGTCCATGAGGCTGCCTAGCCACTGTCACTGGGAAGGCTCAGCCCTGCCCACCAGGCACAGAACCTCTGTGATGAGGCCCCAGCTATGGCTCAGCTGCTGGTCCCTGGCAGGGAGGCCTGCGGGCGGCCAGGGGCCCTGCTCTGCAACGTGCATGCTGAGGGTGTGGCCCGGCCACAGCATGCCGCATGCCTGCCGTCACCCACAGCTGCCCTGTCCAGACTGGACCCTGAGGTCCATGGCTGGTGAGCACCCCTGCCCCAGCCCAAGCTGGCTACAGGGGGCTGCCCTGCTGCCCATCCCCACTTGCTCTCTGGAGGGACCTGGACCACCTCGCGCCGCCCCAGCTTCATCCACTCTTGCTGTGCTTTGATGCGCATCACCGCCCTCCTATCCCTGTCCTTCCCCTGCCTGGGCTTGGCTGACTGGTGACATCACCCAGGGGTGGGGGCCCATGGGACACACCTTGCCCCCAGCACCTGCTGGATCATGGTGGCTCCTCCCAGACATTCCTGGGGAACCCTGTGCCCGGCTGGCGGGGTTTGCCCCATGTGTCTCACTAACCCACGCCGCTGCTGACTATGCCCAGCCCACAGCTTCTCCTAGCCTGAAACCGACCCATTTTCTAAGTTATTTAGACCGAATAGCACTCTCTGCATGACTTTAATTCTTGGGACAAAACGGTAGTTTGCACCCTGAGACACGCACATCTGTGTGGTGCTGGAATGTGCACTGTGTCTGGCCCAGTGTGACAGGGTAGGTGGCCGGGTGGGTGAGGCTTTCACAGTGTGACATCTGGAGGTACCCCGAGCTAGTTGGCTGCCTGCCCAGGAGCAGGCCTGGTTAGTGAAGAGGCTCCAGTTCTTCCAGACGTCAGGTCAGCAGGTGGAGGGACAGGTCCAGGTAGAGTCCCTGTGGTTGCAGGGGCAGGGATAGACTCCTTGGGGCCTGGGTTGGGGGTGGCTGGCTTGGCTCCAGCTGGCTGTGCTCCTGGCCTGGCCCCTCTAGATGTCAGATGCAGGGATTGTCCCGGGCAAGGAGTAGCCTGGGAAGTGGAAGGGGAGGCAGGGACAGTGCGACTGCACATCCAGCCTGGATCTGGCTGGAGGGGCATGAGACCCACCTAGGCCCCTTGATGTAGGGGTCAGGGATGGGGAAATGTGGGCTGGGCGGCCACAGACCTGGGTGCCAGGCACTAAGCTATGTGCTGGGCCGCAGACGGGACCTTCATAAAAAGGTGCTTCAGAAATTATTGAATTAACGGAACAAGCCCAGCTTCTGGGGGAATTTTGTCCCGTTAGCAATTGAGGTATTTGCAGAATACTGTACAGACCCCGCTCTCCCTTGTATATTCCTCCCTGGTGGTGCCTGGCCCCTGCTCTGGGTGGGAGTTTTGTAGACTGTACAGAAATCGGCACCCTATTTTCTTGCAGCTCTCAGATTTTGTTAATCTGGATTATACAGACAGACGTAAAGTGTTTTAGCAAAATGGAAAACAAACAGTTGTGCCTTTTTCCTCTTTCTGTTTGGTTTGGGTTTGGCTCGGGGCTGGTCTTAGTTGGCTTGGGATGTGTGGGGTCTGCTGGTGGTCTGGGCCCAGTGGGGCTGAGAGGTGTGTCTCTTGGGTGGGTAGCTTGGGCCCTGTTGGTTTTCTTGGATCCTGTGCCTTCGGGGCCTGTGGTCCCCGTGGTATGGCTGGCAGAGCCCACCCAGGCTAGTCAGAGCCTGCAGGCTACCAGTGTCTCCTGGACACAGACCTGGGATGGGCTCAGAGTGTGCCGTGGTGGTGTGGCCCTTCTAATGGCATCTGTCTGCCTGTGAGGGGTCCATGGTTGCAGGGCCAAGCGGGTGGTGGGACGTGTGCTAGACTCCTTTTTGGTTACTGCCAGGTCTTGGTGGAGATGCCAGGAAGGGTGAGGTGGGTGGGCATGAGGAGGGAGCCCTGCTGCCTGGCCACTGAAGTGGGTAGTGGCACCTGTGTACCTGCCAAACCAGGTCTGAGCTGCCCAGAGCCCTCGCCAGGCCAGTGTGTAGCCCTTGGGTCCTGCAGGGCCACCAGGGTCAGCTCTTCCCTGCCCCCTCGCTGGAGGCTAGACACGCTGTTGGACGGGCCTGGCCCTGGCCACTTCCTTCCACCAGCCTGGGAGCTGAGTGCTCTGCAGGTGTGCACTAACGTGAATTCTGTACCTTAGTAGAAATTTGGATGTTACTTCTACCTCTGTGAAGCACCCACGGGCCAGGCTGCCCTGCATCTGGTGCTGCTTCCCCTGGCCCTCCTCAGGGGGCTGGGGCCCCAGAATTTTTTCTGTTTGTTGAGAAGCCTCTGCTTTTAGAGTGGTGTGTGCAAAGGGGGAGTGTTCCAGTATGTCAGCATTAGACGAGCCTGCAGCACAGACGTGATTCCAGGATCGCCCAGGTCCCAGTGAGCTGCTGCCCAGGCACCTCTGCAGATGGCTGACCCCTGAGGGTGGGGCCAAGGTGGGTGGCCTGCATAGTTGAGGCAGGACGGCCCCAAGTAGTGTCTCTCCACTCCTCTACCCCAAGCCCAATCTTCCTACTCACTGGTGTCGCCCTGGGGCTGGGAGTAGCTGAGATGCTGCCCCTATCTAGGCCAGCAGTTCTCAACCTGTGTGTCTGGGGGTCTCCTGCATATCAGATATTTATATTACGATTCATAACAGTAGCAAAATTACAGTTATAAAGTATCAACGAAAATAATTTTATGGTTGGGGGTCACCACAACATGAGGAACTGTATTAAAGGGTCACGGCATTAGGAGGTTAAGAACCATTGCGCACAGGTGGCAGCCCTGGGCAGCAGGCCTGAGGCCTCCAGGTCCTGGTCAGCCACCATCCTGCTAGGGGCACTGAGGACAGCTCACTCGGCTGCTGGCAGGTCCTGGGGAGTTCTTTGGGCTTGTCAAGGGCCTGTTCTGGCCTCTGGCAGCCCTGTACCTTCCTGCCCCAGGGTGGCCCCAAGCCTAGCCCTTGATAGAGCCTCTTTCCAGGACTGGGCCTCAGGCTCCTGGGCTCTCTGGGTGTGCTGGGCTGTATGGGGAACGCTGGGGCCACTGAACGGTTGCCCAAGTGTGGAGAGCTGCTGCCTTTTATGCAGGGGCGTGGCGTTGCAGTGCTGCACATGTCCCTGCAGCCTCTCCTGTCTGTTTGGAAGCTGCTACTGTGGACCAGCGTTTGTCACAGGCCAGTGTCCCTGGGCTGGTGGCTGTTGGGCTGACACTTCTGGGGTTTGAGTCCTGGGCTGGGTGTTTGCTCCAGTGGCATGTGGTGTCCACGAAGGGTGGTGGTGGCATGACTGCCCAGAGCCTAGGGAAGGAGCCCCTATACCACTGGTGGGCACATTAGTTTTAAACAGCAATAATTAGCCATTTTAAAGATGGAGTGCATCAGTGTGTACATGTGTGGGCCAAGTGTGTACATGTATACTAAGCATGTGTGTGTGTGAGCATGTGCTGTGCATGTATGGATGTGTGATCGTGGATACTGGCCAGTGTACCTGTGCACACGTGTGAGTAAACGTGTGTTTATTTGTGTGAGGACGCGTGTACCTGTGGCGTGTTGGAGTGGCCAGGGAGGCTGCTTGGGATGCACTGGGTTCCTGCCCCTCAGCACGCAGCCACGTGGGTGCCAGCCCAGCCCTGCCTGCCCCAGGGCAGGTCCATAGTGAGTGAGAGGGAATCACCTGTGGGGTTTGTTCTCGAAATGGTTGTGTGAGTCCAGCTGGGCAGGGTGTCCTGAGACCCTGGGATGTGCCAAACAGCCCCTGGGCCAGTGCAAGCTGCTGGTCTTAAAAGACTATGGCGGATGGTGCCCACTCCCTGTGTGGCCCCAATGCTGCTGTTTTCAATAAAACCAGAGTGGAAGGACCTGGCTCTGCTACTTTCTTGAGGCGCCTCCTGTCCTAGGTGTAGGGCTGGCTTTCTGGGAACATGAGGCTCCCTGCAGTGGTATCCTGGGGTAATCTCCACTACCTGGGCCCCACCCCTCCCTCACTGTCCCTCTCTTCCCTGCTCCCTTCCAACTTCCCAATCTGGGCTGCTCTCCTGCCTGTGACCCTGGAGGACACAGCTCATCTAGGGGTGGGGTTTAGATGAGCTGTGGGCAGAGAGGCCCATCCATACAGGGAACTGTCTCCGCCTTCAGGGCACCATCTGGGGAGGGTCCCTGGGGCCTGGAGCTGGGTGGGGGGCTTCACAGCTTGTGCCCCTGGGCAAGGTAGGTTGAAAAGGAAGCATCCGGCTTGGTACCCACAACACAGTGGTTATAGCACTAGCCACATATACTGAGGCTGGCAGGTTCAAACCTGGCCCAGACCAGCTAAACAACAATGACAACTGCAACGAAAAATTGCTGGGCATTGTGGTGGGCGCCTGTAGTCCCAGCTAATTGGGAGGTTGAGGCAAGAGATTCACTTAACCCCAATAGTTTGAGGTTGCTGTGAGCTGTAACACCATTACACTTTACTGAGGGTGACACAGTGAGATTCTGTCTCAAAAAAAAGAAAAGGAAGCATCTGCCCGTGAGCCCCTTAGCAGCACCCCAGGGGCTCTGCCTTCCCCCAGTTTCTGGCTGTGGCCTGGGCACCCAAACTCTTGGCACAGCCATGTCCTTGGGTCCCTCTCCTGTCCTCATGCCCCTGGTGGGGAATCCAATCCAGCCAGCCCACCAGGTCCCCCTGGTCTGTTCTGGCCTCGGAACCTGGGTTCCCTCGAAGCTGAGACCTGGGTTTGTGGGTACTGGGATGTGGGGCGTTGGTGTGCCAGCCTTCTCCTGGGTCTACAGCCCCTGGAAGGTGCTATCACTGCAGTCCTGGCATCTGCCTGCCTGCCACCTCTGAGGAACAGCTCAGCTCTGGGCAGGGATGAGGTTTGGGGTCCTCAGGGCTGACCAGGGTTGTGGGTAAGAAGCCCAAGGTGCAGAGGAAGGAGGATGGCTGGGGTGCTAAGTGGTAGCTGAGGGATGCTGAGTGGTGAGGAGGTGCTGGTGGGCTGCAGCAGGCAAGGGGACTGGGATGGGGCCTGGGGAACAGCGAGGTGCAGGGTGCCAGACCCCAGAGCTCAGACCCAGCAATCCAGGCCTCTTGGCAGCATTTCTTACTGGGGTCCCCTTGGCCCCCTTCCCAGGCCCTCCTGGTCCAGGAGCCTGAGCTCCACACATTCTCTCCCAAAGAGCAAGAACAGGCCAGGACTCCCTCTCTTGGCCAGCACAGGGAGCTGGGGAGTTCTTCCCTGGTTCGAGTAACAAATGGCAGAGCCCATCCCTGGGATCATCTCAGCCGTAACTGCAGCTGGCCAGTGGATCCGGAAGCTGGGGGTATAGCTGGGTGGTTTGCTTTGAAAGGTACAGCTGCCTTCACTCCTGCCCCACCAGCTAGACATGCCAGTTTTGCACGAGATGCTCTGCCAAGGCTGCCTGGCCCCGGCCCCATGCACACATGTAGGCCAGGGGCCCAGCAGGAGTTCTGCACCAGCTCTCTGGATTGTTGGAATGTTCTGTCGTAGCATTTGTCATCAGGTCTGGCCACCCAGAACCCTGCTCATTCTGTGAAACCATTGAGAAGATCTTGAAGCCATGAGAAGAGTGTGGACATCACCCTAGCGGGGGCTGGACCAACTGCTTCCCCAGCCTTGGGGGAGATGCCTGGTGCTCCCCAGGAGTCGGGGTCAAGGGGGCCAGAGTGGCATGGCACTAGCCCAGGGATGTGGTCTGCACATGGCTGTCCTACTTGGACCTCACCTATGCTGGACATACGGCAGCTGCCCAACAAACGTTTGCTGAATGGATGGAGAAACGGCACTGGGACACCGTCCACCGTGACCACCGAAGTCAGCCAGAAGAGACAATGCATGTGTGGGACCGCCACAAAGGGAGCACAGCATACGCGACAGTCACCACCTAAACAGCAAGGGGAAGGCGCTGAGCCCAGGCCCAGACCCAGACCTGGGAGAGGTATGTGTGGGAGTGGGCCAGACACAGGGGTCTGAAAGGACCCCAGGGGCACATCCCCAGGGACTGGCACACAGCACAGAAGGGGAGTCATGGTGCTAAATAAGGATGTGGCAGAAATTTGGTGCCTCAGTTTTCCCATGTGCAAGGGGGTCATGTTGGTGCCTGTGTCACGGGTGTCCTGCCGGGCTGGTACCCACTACTATGAGGCGCCCCCTACACACACAGCCAGGAGAGTCTATGCGGGTTTCCCTGGGGGAGCAACTCCAGAGACCCCTGACAGCCCCACTGGCCCTTGGTGGCCCCCCTCATGGAGCTGAGCTCCAGCCAATAGGCCCCTCAGTCAGGAACAGAAGTCCAGGAGTCTCAGTCACTTCAGGGGGGATACTTTCAGCTCCACAGGAAAAGGGTCAGGGAGTGCCCACTCAGATGGGCTGGAGCTGGGACACTCCTGATTTGGGGCTGAGGGCCATGGACAAAGCATTTCCCACCCACGGGAAGAATTCACTCAGACCAGGACAAGGATGGCTTTGTATGAGCTTTTACTACAGGGATGACAAGGCCACCCAGCCCTAAAGGGTTAATGTACAAAGCAGTTGATGACCTTGGGGAAGGCCACACAATGGGCTGGTGGAAACCAGCTCTCCTCTCCCACATTGCCTGAGGCTACAGACAAAATGAAGGAGAAAAATGCGTTGGTGGTGGGGAGCAGGTGCTGACGTGGGACCCGGAGGTGGCCAGGCTGCTGCTAGGAGGCTCAGTGCCCATTGGGCCCAGGGGAGGGCTCAGGGTCCCCTGCAGTGGCACTAGGTTTCCCCATGAGCGGCCGGCACTGAGGTTCACCTTTAGGGGCACCTGTTGGTGGAAGCCAGAGGTGAGCCCCAGGCCTGGACCGGCGGTCCCCAGCCACCTCCCAGACATGAATGCAGGTGGGTAAGACCTGTATTAGACATAGCACAGGCACTTGGCTATGTACACACATGCCCCCACCCAGCAGTGACAGGCTCACACACAGCCACCTTCTAGTCACGAGGCCTCCCACCTTCCAGGGCCTCTGTGCCAGTGACAGGCCAAGCAAGGTGCCTTTGGGTGGGTGAGGTATGTTCTGGGGCAACCTGGACTTGCCACTTTAGGACCCTGCCTCTGGGGCCATTGGCAGCTCTCAGAGGTGCCAGCCAGGCAGAGATGCCCTCCTGGGGACCTTGACCCTGAGTGGAAGGTTGCCTGGGGCCCTGGACAAAACCTGAACAGCTCCCTCTGGATAGGAAAGCCGGGAACAGCCACCAGCTGCAGCCGGTGTCACCATAGCCACTCTGCATCCTGTCCCAAAGGATCCTGCTGGTGGGCAGGATAGTTGGGGCTTCCAGGGCCACCCAACCCCCAAGTCTCTGCCTGCTGCAGGCCTGGGCTTATCTCTCTGGTGGGGTGCAAGGGCTGCTTGTCCCCGTCATGCCACCAGTGGGCCTCAGGTCTGCTGGTTCCCTCCCATCCGCTGCTGCTGGGGGAGCCTGCACCCAGTGGCCCAAAAGTCTTTCCTGGCAAGGACCCAATCCAGAGATGCCTCAATATGGACTGGCCAGGAGTGGGGGCTGGGCCGAGCTGGGCATGACCTGGGGGTTCCCCTGAGGCAGGTGGGGGCCCAGCACCCCTGACCTAAGCAAGAGTGAGCCTCAGAGAAGGCGGGCTTGTGTGTGGCCACAAGTGCAGGAGGATCCCTGGATGGTGGGGATAGCCAAGTGCACCATTGGGTCCTCTCTCAGCCAGACAGTCAAGCCACCTAAGAGCAGCAATCCTGTGGTAGGGCTGGGGCTTCTGCCCTGTGGGGAGCTGCTCCACCTTGGGCAGGCTCTAGGAGGCCTGGCTGGGCTCAGCCCCTTACCTGTAACTGCAGCTCCGGTACCCGCACCTCTTGCAGTGACTCCATTGTCCCTCGGACGAGAGCTGGGCAGAGACAGCACCAAGGCCCTGCTGGTCTTCCAGGCTTGGGGCCTTCCCAACCGTAGGCTTACCCTGACCTCCACCCCTAGGTGTTTCCTGCACTGTCTGTACTGTCACCTGGACCAGTTCCAGGGGCCTCCCGTGCCCATAAACAACCCCTAGAGTGCCTCCTGTTGCCAAGCCTGGTTCTAGTCACCCTACCCATGTCCACGGCCCAGGACAGTCCCCTGTAGACCCCAGGTGCGTCCATAGGCACAGCGGCTCAGCAGCAAGGGCTGGGGACAGGGTAGAGCTGGCCTGGAGACTGTGCTGAACCTCAATCGCAGTCATCCCACCCCCAGCAAGAAAATCCTGCTAGCTCCACAGCCCAGCCCAGGGCTTACAAAGGGAGCACAGCATAAGAGCTCTCTAGATCCCCAAGCTCTGAGGCCTGTGGCCTTCACTTTTCCACAAACCCCTTGGAGCTTACATTTGCTCTAGAGCACATGGTGCCCCCTGAAGGGTGGTGGCCTGGGTTGGAGCCAACCTGCATTCCAAGGGCCCCCACAGCCAGCTTGGCTCTGGGGCGTCAAGTAGCAGGAGCCAGGGGAAGGGCTGCATCAACTGTCCTCTCACCACTGACAGCCTGGGCTCACCTGCAAACCTGGGCACCTGTGCATCTTCTACCTCGAACAGCAGCTCATCGTGGATCTGGGCCACCAACCTGGGGGGAGGAGGGAGTCATTCCAGAAGGCCAGGACTGGGGTGTGAGGCTCACCCACCAAGGTTCCTAGAAGGCGATTTTGGCACTGGGTGCCTGAAGATGTGGCTTTTTGGGCTGTGAGGAGGACCCAGCCAGTGGGCACTGCTGCCTGTAGTCACCTCCATCGCCAGAAAGGCTCTTAGGAGAGCTGGGAGAAAGGCGGGGAGGGAGGGGTCCGGTGGCCCCTGGTCCACCCCACCGAGGGAGCACGTCATTGTTTAAAAAGTCTGGTGGGGTAGAAGAGGGGAGGAGTCCAACATGGACCTGGGGGAAGCAAGGGCCTGCTGTGAGGGTCCTGGGGAAGCTGGGAGCAGCCATCCCCCTCTGAATATCAGCTTAGAGAAGGGTGAGTGGCCCTTGGCCCTGGGGCTGAGCCCCATGGACACCATCGTCTTTCCCTGAACCCCAGAGAGTCTCCCGTGCTGGGCCAAGCATCTTACACAGGTGAGCATTCCCCAGTGGTTCTTCTCCCTTCTCTAGCAGTCCTTCATGAGCCTCCCAGGTCCAGGGCATCAGTAGGGGGGAGGAGCAGGTGCATAGGTGCAGATGAGGGAGGAGTGACAGGGGACACGGCCATACAGCACACCCTGTGGGCTGGATTTGGCAGCAACTTCCACACTCTTTGGAAGGAACGGGTATTGGCTCACATGGCTGAGCAGATGCCTTAGCATCTTCATGGATGCAAGGCCCCTGCCAAGGGCTGCTGCCCCAAGACCTGGTGCCAGCCCCTCCTTGGGGGACACTCAGGGAGGAAACCTGCAGCTCGATGGGAAGGATGGGGCCATGGAGGGCTCCCCTGCTCTTGTCCTGAGTGGTCTCAGTTCTGTTGCCTGCACTGAGTCTTCAAGGGCAGGGGTCGTGCTGGATCTTTATTGGGCCTGCTGGCTGCACAGAGGAGGAGAGGCAGGCCTCACTGGGCAGTGGTCTGGGCACCGGCTGCTAAACCTGGGCTGGGAGCAGCTCTTCCAACACCAGAGCAGAGACAGACGCCCTTGGCTGACACTTCTAGCAGAAGCTGCAGCCCCAACCGCATTTCCTCACTCTCATGACAGCTCTTTTGTTGAGTGGGGTGGAGATGGGGCTATGTCCAGCTACAGATGACACTTCCCAGGCTCTCTCTCAGGTGGGGTGGCCCACCAAGTGTCTCTAGGAATGCTCTTTATTTTTTAGTTTTTGAGACAAAGTCACATTTTGTCACACTCAGTACAGTGCTATAGCATCATAGCTGGCAGCAACCTCAAATTCTTGGGCTCCGGTGATCCTCCTGCCTCAGCCTCATGAGTAGCTGGGACTATAGGGGCCTGCCACAAGGCCCAGCTATTTTTAGAGACAGAGTCTCTGATCTTGCTCAGGTTGGTCTTGAACCCATGAGCTAAAGAAATCTACCCACCTTCCAGAGTGCCTTCCACTCTGCCTTTCAGAGTGCTAGAATTACAGGGCTAGAATTACAGGTGTGAACTACCGCACCCAGACTGGGAAGGCTCTTTGAAAGGCTCAAGTGGCCAGGGGCAGGGGCTCTTTTGACCATCATTACTTTCTCCTTTTGCCTGAAAGGTATTGTGATGGCTGGAGCAGCTACCTCCATCATGCTAGCAAGAGGGAAAGGGCCAGGGGACTTTCTGAACCTCTGAAGTGAAGTCAGCAACCTCTGTGCCTTGGGCTTCTCATGGTGGGAGAAAGACGCACCTTCTCTGGGCCCATGCCCCAGGGGTGCATCCTGAGGAGGGGCAAACACAGGGCCTCACGTTGACCTAGATCAGCCAGGGGCCGTGGGCACTGCCCTTCCAAGGTCAGATAGGCGAGAAGTGGTAGCGATCGGGCTGGCAGCATCAGCACATGCTTTCTTAAACTAACTTCAAAGGCCTCTGGCAGGGTCTTCGGCTTCCGAAAGGACTTACTTTTCAAATGGGTGGAAACCTCAGAAAATGCATTTGTAACTTCTTCCAGATTTAGCAGAAGCAGTTTTCACACTTCTTGAAATCCCATTGTGAACTTGTGAGCTGCTGGTGTGGCAGGAACCTAAGAATAGGTGTGATCGTCAGTCACACACGTCACTCTCACAGTCACTGAGACGTGACCATGCCTCAAATTGGAAAGTGGGGCACAGGGAGCAAGGAGAGGGCGTCGTCTCGGTGAGGGGCCAAAGGACATAGGGCCTTGTACCAGTTGTGCTCCAGAACTCTTTGGTGATGTAACTTCCCATCCCTACTCCTAAGAAGGGCTGGCCCACAAAGCCACTGTGTTCTGCAGCTGGAAGGTCTCAGGTTCTGCTCTCTCATCTCCCTGTCTGGGGCCTGCTGGGAAGTTCCCATCTGAGGGACCCAACTCTGCTGTTCCCTCTGTGCCCACCCCCAAGAAGGTGGGGGAGGGGATGCTATAGCTCCCAGAGGAATTGGTGCTGGCCAGGCTACACGTGAACTTGAACCAGTCAAGCTGGGCTCTGGGCCTCAGTGTCCCCTTCTCTACACACAGTCTCTGAAGCTTCCTTCCTGCTCAGACATGCTATGAAACCAGAAAGGTCTCTTTGAAAGAGGTCCTGGGCAGAGGAGACAGGCAGTGGGGTTGAGCATCCCAGCACACAGGCCTGAGGATATTAGCCACTGGTTTGTTTTGGGCCTGGCCTCTCAGTCTTTTCAGGATCTGGACCAAGAGGCACAAGTGGATGCCATGTCCCTGTCCTGGAGACTAGAGGTGGTGAATGGGAACTGTCCTGTGGTCCTGTTCCCTGTGGGTCCTGGGGTTGCTGGTTGAGGCTCCACGCCCTCCAGTGATTACATTGTCTCACATCCTTTCCAGTGTCAGCTCACACTTGGCCTGCATCCATCCCTTCCAGACACTGTCCAAAACCTTCCATATTACTCCCGGAAGAACAAGGCATAGCCAAAAGGCAGAGTGTACAGGGCCCGGGACACTGCGTGAGTCTGCTCTGTTCTTTGGGACGTGCATTTCACAGCGCATTTTGCCAGGAAGAGTATTTCCTACAGACAGCAGAGGCTGGTGACAGCAAGAGGGCCAGCAGCTATCAGAACCTGAGCAGAAAGTGTGCTCTCAGCTCCAGCAGGACTCAGTCACCACAAAGGGGTGGGTGGGTCTTCATGGACTAATCATGAAGGCATCAGTTCCTGAAAAACTGTCTGTAGGATTGGAGGTTGGTGAAAAAATGAATAATAATTCCACAAAAACTGAAAATGAACTGACTTCTCTAAACTTGCAGAATCTTAGATACAGAACAATGGTTTGGTTTTCAATTCTTGCCTAGGAGAAACCAGCATAGCCACTCATCTCCTGTGCAAAACTATAATTTGTTGCAACATGTGTGGATTTCAGGAAATAATCAGGAAACCATGAGAAAACCTAGGGCCACTAGAGGGTGCCTGGCATTGGCGGGTGAGCATGTGTGTGTGCGCTGCACACATGTGTGCACGTTGGGGAGGGCAGCAGCTGGCAGGAGAAAGCCCCCCACCCTCAGAGCCCACTACAGGTACCAGTGAAGCCACAGGAGCTGTGTTTGGCCCATGTGGGGGCCTAAGGCAGTCTCCTGGATGACAGCCTGGGGCAGCCTCCTCCCAGGCTGCTCCCCATAGCCATCAAGGGGAGTGTGGACAGAGGAAGCACCTGGAGGGGTGGTAAAGTGGAGGGCCAAGGAGGACTGTGGCTTGGGGACAGTTTCTCCCTGTCCCTGCCCTTAGGCAGGGCCTTTGTCATACAGGTGCACACAACACTCTGACCACAAAAGAACATAAGCTTAAAGGTCAAAAGGAACAGAAGGAAATATCTGAACACAAGAGACTGTTTACAGAAGGAAAGGTCTCTGGGAGGGACTCAGGCCTAGGAAACAAAGCAGTATCAGGGGCTGCGAGAAAAGTGTGAGCTCAGGTGGCAAAGAGGCAAAGGTGCAGACAGAGGCAGGCTGCATGGGGCTGAGGTGGGAGCCAGTGAGACCTGCGTAACATTTTATGATCTAGAGAAGCTGCCCCTTTGCCTGCCAGTCGGCCTCTCTGCAGTGTCAGAGATGCTGACCACCCCCCACTCTCCCTCCTCCCCTGGCAGAGCCAGTTGCAGCAGCCCCTGAAGAACTGAGGTGAGGGCCCCTGCCCTGGGATGGATAGGAGGGAGCAAAGCCCTGTTGGGGCCTGACAGGGTCAATTCTTGGAGGGGCTCCTAAGCTTCCTGAGGAGAGCACCGTCCCCAGAAGGAGGCAGCATCTGGGTGGCCACCAGCACGCCATGTCCTCAGCTGGAGAAGCTGGCTGGTCCAGGGCTCCTTGTCCCTTGCCATGTGCATCCAGGGGGAACAGCAGAGGCAGTGACAGAGACCAGAGAGAGCTGGGGCCCTGGGGCAGCCCCCGCTGTTGAGGGGAGTCTGAGCATTGGCTCTGGGGCTGGGGCTACAGCAGCTAGACCTGGACATCTGTACGCGGGCCTTGGTGGCATCAACAGGGATGGGGAGTGGGAGTGGTTTGAAGTCCAAGGGGCTGTGGCGTTCACCTGTAGCTGGGGTGGGCAGCCTTATGGAGTGCCTATGAGAAATGCAGACACTCCAGAAGGAGGGGGCCCAGGGACATAGCCTTTCTGTCCTGAGGGGCCTCATCTGTGCCCCTGGCTGGGGGTGCCTGCCGTGAGAGGCCCTGGGGCTGTGTCTCAGGGACTCTGTGCCTCTTCAGGGGAAATCGTGTCTGGAGGGGGTGGGGGCTATGTGTCACAGGGGTTCAGGCTCCTGGGGCCCTCTGCTTATAGCTGGCAAAGGTCAGAATCCATATTAAATGGGTGGGAAGTGGTGGGCCCAAAGCAGTCCCCTCACCCAGCACCACCCTGCCCATGCCCAGGAAAGGACACCCAGCACAGACCTGGCTGTCAAGGTCGGGGAGGAGGCCACTGCAGCAAAGATGCGAACCATGGCCAACTTGCAGAGGTCAGCAGCTGAGCCTGTGAGCACAAAGGGCAGTTTCAGGGCCCCATCTCTGTGGTAGGGTACCTGGAGCCTGTCACCACACTGCTATGCAGGGTCTGCTGGCTCTGAGCCTCTTGAGCACAGTGTCTGAAGATGACTAGGCATCCACCTGCCTCCAGCCGCCCCTCACTGGGGGTGAGGGGTTCTTGTGCTCGCTGAGCAACTGAAGCCTCAATTTCCTGCCTGTGGATATAGGAAAAGCTACTGCCTTGGCTGCTCTTATAGGAAACATCCTAATTATAAGAAAGACCATGCTCCAAGTACCTGTCAACTGCAGGTGCCATTGCACTAGTGCCTCCCACAGTGACCACCAGGCAGGACGGGTGGCTGTGGGGCTCCTGGAGGAAGGCCTGCTAAGTCCTGCTAGGACAGGAGATGCCTTAACAGCAATGTGGTGGGCACCTCTCAGGCTGCAGCAGCTAAAACCTGAGCAGCAGGTAGATCTAGAACTCTGGGGCCAGGGGATCAGCAGACAAGCGAGGGCCTGTACCTTGCACCACAAAGTTCACGGCCTGTCGCTCTGCCTGTGCCCGGAACTGCAGGTCATGTGCATGGATCTTCGGCAGGGCTCTTCTTCTGCCCATGAGGGACACCACATAGCCTGGGTCACATGAAGGAAGATAGATGAGCGATGGAAACCGACAACCATGCAACAGAACTCACCTGTCCTCTGCTCTGCCCACCCACCACCGACCTACCCACCTGTCCACCATCTACCTGCCCACACACTTGTCCACTCACCCATCAGCAGAGCCAGGAGCCGTGGATGCCACTGGCCACGGCACGCACTGGTGGTGGGAGGGGATAGGGGCTCTGGACACAGCCAGCTTACCTGTCTGCTGACAATGGGCCACAACTGCTCGGCCAAAGTCCTTGATTTTCTTATACTTCTGCAAAAAACTTGCCAAAAACTGGGCAGCTTCCTGAACAGTAACTCCAAGGCAAGCAGCAAGCCGCTCCTTCCCTATAAGTCAGAAAGACACCGATTGGCATTAACTCCCAACTCACACCAGGGCAGGGACTGTGTGCATGGAAATTAGCCTGGTGAATCAGGGTCCAGGGGGCAACTTTTCTGGCCTTTTCTGCACACTTGGGGGGGTGTTAGCATCTGGCCTTCCATTCTAAGAGCTGGGTGCAGGCCAGTCAGGACTGGGGCCTGTTTGACATTTCTCTGGCTCCCAGTCTTGCCTTAGCACTTGCCAGCTCTGTAGGAGAGCAGTGAAGGAAGCGGATGTGGTCCTTGCTCTCAGCCTGGCTAGTGGGAGGCTCAATTCCAGAACTGAGGAGGCCAGACTGGGTGAAAGGGAAAAAAAGGAAGGGGATGGTCCATGGCCAGATTATGAGAACAAAGTACTCAGGAGTTCCTATCCTAGAACTTAGCAGCGCCTGTGGCTCAATGAGTAGGGTGCTGGCTCCATATACTGGAGGTGGTAGGTTCAAACCTGGCCCTAGCCAAAAAAGAAAGAAAAAATCCTATCCTAGAACTTTTTTTTTTTTTTTTTGAGACAGAGTCTCAAGCGGTCACCCTGGATAGAGTGCCATTATGTCACAGCGCACAGCAACCTCCAGTTCCTGGGCTCAAGCAAGTCTTCTGCCCCCGCCTCCCAAGTAGCTGGGATTACAGGCACCCGCCACAACGCCTGGCCATTTTTTGGTTGCAGCCATTATTGTTGTTTGGTGGGCCTGGGTTGGATTCGAACCTGTCAGCCCAGGTGTACGTGGCTGGTGCCTTAGCCCGTTGAGCCACAGGTGCCAAGCCCCTATCCTAGAACTTTTATCTCAGCAGTTCTCAACCTGTGCATCATGACCTCTTTGGGTCACAGGGGTCGCCTAAGACCATCCTGCATATCAGATATTTACATTTTGATTCATAACAGTATCAAAATGACAGTTATGAAGTAGCAACAAAAATAATTTTATGGTTGGGGTCACCACAACATGAGGAACTGTATTAAAGGGTCACAGCACTAGGAAGGTTGAGAACCACTGTTTTATCTGGAGATAAATGCTTTTGGTTCTTAGAAAATACAGGTGTTGGCGGCTCCTGTGGCTCAGCGAGTAGGGCGCCGGCCCCATATACCGAAGGTGGCGGGTTCAAACCCGACCTCGGCTGAACTGCAAAACAAAAAAAATAGCCGGGCGCTGTGGCAGGCGCCTGTAGTCCCAGCTACTAGGGAGGCTGAGGCAAGAGAATCGCTTAAGCC
>CAUYON010058695.1:0-22071 GCA_963573935.1 Arctocebus calabarensis
TCGTTTACTATATGAAAACATTTTTGATCCTTGTTTAGAAGTTTTCTCCTGACCCTTCGAATATGTACCACACATGTGATCTCACCCTTTGTCCCCTCTCCCGCCCGCCGGGGGCCCCCCCGCCCGGCCCCCCCCCGCCCCCCGCCCCCAGGTGGCCGGGCACAAAAGGGTGTGGTGGCAGCCAGGTAACCGGAAAATAATTTGGGGGCAAACAACACTTTTTTGCCCCCGTATGCGGGTTACTGGGGTGTGGGGGGGAGGGGGGGGGTGGGGGGGGGGGGAGATGGGACAAAGGGTGAGATCACATGTATGGTACATATTCGAAGGGTCAGGAGAAAACTTCTAAATACGGATCAAAAATGTTTTCATATAGTAAACGAGAAAATATCATGAATGTTATGTCAATCAGATTGATAAAATATCTCAGATTGCATGTGAAACCCCCACACTGTACCCCATGGTTGAACTAATGTACACAGCTATGATTCAATAAAAAAATTATAATTTATTACAATTTATAAATATCAAATAAATGAATTAATGTCTTCAAAAAAGAAATAAAATAAAATTCAAAACCATTTGGGAGGTGCCTGTGGCTCTTTGAGTAGGACTCCAGCCCCATATACTGAAGGTGGCGGGGTTCAAACCTGGCCTCGGCCGAACTGCAAAACAGAAAAATAGCTGGGTGTTGTGGTGGGTGCCTGTAGTCCCAGCTACTCAGGACGCTTAAACCCAGGAGTTGGAGGTTGCTGTGAGTGTGTGACGCCTCGGCACTCTACCAAGGGCGATAAAGTGAGACTCTGTCTCTATAAAAAAAAAAAAAAAAGATAAAATTCAAGACCATTTGATATGTTTTATAACAGCATATTGCCTATGAGCTTTATAATGAACTTTTTCTATTTTTTATATTTAACTTTTTTTGAGATTATTAATTTAGTCACAATTTCTGTAGCACTACCATATTATTAAAAACTATAATGAGCCATAATAATTTCCTGCCATAGATAGTAAGACAGTCAGAGAGGCCTGGATTCATTGGTGAATTTTTAGAAGTGTAGTTTTTGTCATTTAGTCTTTTTTAAGCCTCAGTCTTCTCCTCAATGAAATGAGGATAATATTATTTATTTTTTACTTAATCAAATTGTGAGAATTAAATGAGATAATACATGCAATGTATTTGTCACGGATTGACTCAATAAATAGAAGGTTATGATTATTATTATCACCACTATTCTCTTACTACTGATGTATATTTTGCTACGTAAAAACATTTTTTTCCTTGCTTTAGGATACATTTTCTTTTACTTTAAGCTTAAATATTTGTCTTTAGATATGGTAAATTGAAAACGAAATTTCTTTTTATACTCTACCTGAGGACAGCAACAGAATATAGATAGAAAGCCCTACCCAGGGAGGTGGTCAATGTGTATGAAGAGTTAGGAAGATGGGTGTGGGATTCCCCCTGCATTGCCAATGGTAATTCTTGCATTGATAGGAATCCAGTTTGCTACACACCTGTGCATATGATTTTTTTCTGCTGTATGCTCCAGACAGACAAAAAGCAACTGGAGAACTGACAAAAGAAAAAGAAGCATTTCTCCTGATTAAATTTCAGGAGCAGATAGTGAAACCATCTTTCTAGAGAAAGATCAAAGATCTAGAGACGTTGTCTCTAAAACTTTGTCCTTAATGCTGTAGTAAAACTATGGAAATGGAGCTAAAAATGTGAGGGAATGGAAGGCTTCTATGGAGACCAATAAAAATTTGGTGTGAAAATGGAGGAATGATCATATAAGGTTCTTTTGCAGAATCTCTGTTTTGGCTAGTGGTATTTTAAAATAGAAGACCACGCAAACTAAAAAAATAGATATTCAGTCTAATGGTAAAGGGTTAATCCTAACATCTCGCTTTGAGAAAAGTAAATTACTGAATTGAGCAAGTCAAAGCTTTTTTGGGAATTGTCTCAATGAGATTTGGTCACTCTAGCTGGACAGGCCATACACCTTTATATGACTCACATAGAAAATATGCAAGGGATGTGAGCCTGAGGAATCTGTAAACAAAAGGAGTTCATGGTCAGGCTCTTGGACTGAGTTTTGGAGGTAAATCACAATGGTAATGGTCTCCTGCCAAAAATAGAACCAGAATGGAGATGATGGTATTTGCTTTTTAAAAAATGATTCTAAATTCTATGAAAATATTATAAATTTTAGTGAAATTTATTATGTACTCATCATTTGCTAACCCAGAGTTATATATAAATGAAAACTTGTACCTGTCTAGGAAAGACTAAACATAAATAAATAATATGATAAAAGGTATGAAGTAGAGTTTTAATGTTCTACAAATTTGTAATGATTTGCAAATTTCTCTCCCTCTTCTCTCTAGAACACGGCATAAACCTCATCTAATTCTTTGCTATAGTACACACGTATGTGTACATTTTTTATGAAATACATGATTATGTTCATGATGTCTAACGATGACTTAATGAGCCCTTTCAGAAGTGGGTCACCTGTGACTCTGAATCCTGTTGCTAACACTTATTAGCCATCTGGCATGGGGTGAGTTACTCAACCTTCCTGAGCTTTAATTTCATTAAATATGAAACAGGGATAGTAGTGTCTATTCCATCACCTCTTGAAAATTATGTAAGAAAGCACTGTCTAAGCATTGAGTGCCACAAAGGAGGGTCAAAAAAATATTAGCTATTACTTTTAATGTTGTTTGTGTCATGTTTTTATTCTTATTCTTAGCAGGAGAAGTGGCAGTTTCGTAGTATGTAGGTAACTAAAAGGATAGTTTCTCAGTGGCTGTTATTCACTCATCTATCTTAAAGGAAAAAATATTAAGAACATCTTCCCAGGCTTGGTGCCAGTAGCATAGTGGTCACGGCAGCAGTCACATGCACCAAGGCTGGCGGGTTCGAACCCAGCCTGGGCCAGATAAACAACAATGACAACTGCAATAAAAAATAGCCAGGCATTGTGGAAGTCGTCTGTAGTCCCAGCTACTTGGAAGGCTGAGGCAGGAGAATCGCTTAAGCACAAGAGTCGGAGGTTGCTGTGAGCTGTGACAACACGCCACTCTATGAAGGGTGACATGGTGAGACTGTCTCAAAACAAACAAACAAACAAAGATCTTTCCAGAACTTTCATCTCATCAAGAAGAGAAAATATTTCTGTGGCATTTAATAAGTGTCTAGCAGTGTTCTAACTGCTGGACTAGTATTAATTCATTTAATTAGCATAATAATGAGGTAGCAAATATTATACTGTGTCACCTTGTTCTAACAGTAAAGCTTCTGAACTGACCAATGAAAGAGAAGAGAAGCAATTTTCAGAAGACTGATGCTCATGGGATAATCCCATAGATCTTCTCTCTCTCCCCCTCGCTTTCCTTCCTCCCTCTTATGTGTATTGAAAAATAGGTCGATGTCATACTTCAACTTTCCAGCTTTTCTCTGCATCAGGTATCAATAGCCACCAATGATACTGCCCATAGAGCTACCACATTATTTTTAAATATTATAGAATTGCAAGTCTATACTAAATTTGTTTAAACTATCTCCTATTGAAAAATATTGAGATTATTTAAAAAATCTTCACTTTTATTAGCAATGCTGCAATGAATACTACAATAATTTCTTTGAACATGTATTTCCACAGAGCATGACATTTTAATGTTGTTTATCATCTTTTGGTGCTCTAAACATATAGATTCAGATAAATAATTAGATCTTACTCTCAGCCTAACAGAATGACACAGAGAGGTAGAAAAGTAGAGGCCAGCCAATTTTACCCTCTCCTAGAGATTTACTAAGCTCCCCCAACAAAGAAGAATCACAGACCTTATCTTAACACAATTTAAAAAATAGCTTGCACTTACTAAGGGGTTATTAGGTGCCAGGTGTAACTCCAAACATTTATCATGGGTGACCTATTTATCCTATGCATCTTATTTTGCAGTTAAGAAAACTGAGGCTTGGATAGTCTAAGATCAAATGGATTTTAATCAAGTAGATTGGTTCATATCTCCTAGCCATTATGTTATAATAAAAAAGAGAGGAAATTTGTTTTAAATAACAACGGGATACTTTGACCACGTCTTCAGCAGACAAATGAAAATTAGTTAAATGAATGTTCAGAACCCCTCTTTCCCACCATGCTTTTATGCTACCTGTAAGACTCAGCTTTGCTCTGTATTGATTTTAATAAAATGAAAGTGAACAAATGCATCAATAGACTCCACAACTGGATATGGTTATGATTTAGCAGTAAATGTTACCTTGCATTAATTATCTATAATCAACTATTCATTTTTTTCACTTGATATGAGAATGACAGGAGAAAGGAAGAAGAATCCTCAAGAACTCAACCTCAAGAACTCAAGAGTATCTCAGGTTCCAGTGCAAGAATAAAGAAATTTAGTGAGCGCTTAAGATATATAAAAGGAAGACAAATTCCTTTCAGTGACACTTTCCCATCCCCGTCTCTCTTTTTGAAGCATTTCTAGGTTACTCTCTAAGAGTAATGACAGTAGTGAATAGCAACAGAAGCTGTACTAGCTCAGCAGACACTATAGCAATAGTAATAGCATAAGCATGGAATTTAGAATCCGACAGACTCGACTCCCAAACTGGATCCTCTACTTTGTGGTTGTATGACCTTATGAAAATCAATCTCTTCTTGCTCTAATTTCTTTAAATGCAGAATGATCATAATAATATCGACATCACAGGAGTGATTGGGAGTAAGTGAGATGACTATTATAATGCCCTAGAAAGTACCTGACACACGATAGTCCTTAGTTTCAGTAATAATGTTAGTTTCTCTCCCCTACACTTTTTCATTCAGTTTTTTTCAATTAGAATGGAAAAAGTAGGATGTCTGGCAGTTTCTAAAAGTGTTATTCATCCACCAATATCAGTGTGCTGCTGTTCATATCTCCACTATCAACTACTCCCAGCCTCCAAAATCATTATAAGGTGCTTTTTGTTGGGTTGGTGTGATCTTTCTCCTGCTCTCTGGTCAGTTAGGTACATGTAAGAATCCTCTTGTAAACATGTGTATTCAGTTTTGTTTTTCTTCAAAGCATGTGTCATCATGGAAACTAAACTTCAAAATTCATTATTAGAAGCAAAATGTATTAAAGACCTGTAATCTCAATGCTTTTATTCTTATTAGTGTTCTTTAAAGATTCCCACTAAGACATCCATCTTTCTCTTGAGCCTCAAGTGCAAGGGCATTAGAATCTTCTCATTTGGATACTGAATCACAAAGGTTATTAGCACTAAGTACTAGGGAGATTCAGTAATCATAGGGAAGTTTTACTAACAGGTAGAATTGTATGTCGACTTTCTGTTGTTTGTTTGCATGTTTGCTTGTCAAAAGTGCAATCAAATGAAATAGTGTAAATGAAGAGTGAAAACTCATGTCTTATTGGGAGCAACATCATTTCTGGCCACATACACAATCTGGTCAAGGTTGCATCCTCCCTCAGGCACAGAGATAGAAAATGTATTAGTTAGACCTCAGGGATTGCAAGCAACAGAAACTGATTCTAACTTATTTGCTGCAGAAAAAAAGTGAAAATATCATCTAGCTGGATTAGGAGAAATCAATGAGAAGGGTAATTACAAGTATGATGGGAAAGAGCAATGGGAAGGGTAATTATAAGTGTGATGGGAAGACTAGAGAATCAAGCTCCTGAAATGATCAAACTCAGAGAAGATCTCCAGATGTAGATATTGAGAACTACTCAAAATGAATATACTTCAACTGTTAATTTTTCCTGCTCTTTTAGCATGAGTTCTCAAGATTAAAATCTTGAAAAATAAAATCTGGTTGAACAAGTTCAGTTTAGGAAGTAAGGAGTAGAAAGGACTCTTTGATAAGAGTCCAGCTAAAATGGTGTACTGTGGAGACAAGATAATTCCTCAAATTACCAAAAGAAGAGTGAGTGGGTGCTAAGAAAGGGCAAATCAGAAAAACACAAGTGTCCATTCTTGGAAATACATTTTTATGTAAATATACAAATTTCATAATAATTTTTTCAAAACTAATGTATCATTAGATTTAACATGGAATGGTACAGAATAAAGCTTACTGAATAAACAATGTTTTTAAGTCATTTTAAGCCATTTTAATCTAAATTTGTTTCACAATTCTTTTCCAACCACTAGCCAGATATGTGACTTTGGTTAAATAATATTAACATTTCTGGATATCCAATTTTGTGTGTATTTAAAATTAGGAAAATTGAGCAAAGATCTCACTAAAGTAACAACTATAGCATAAAGATAATCCTTGGACTCAACGTTTTCTTTTTCAACACTAACCCAAACTGATAAGGTGAGTTAGTTTGTGGCTGTTCTTTTAAGATTTGGACATAGTGAGCTAGATTAGCTCTTCTTGATTAACTCATCTTGTTCCAATAAAAAAAAAAGAAGTTCCATAATTATCCTCGGCAAGCATCCAAAAATATGCCTCACCACCCAGTTCCAGTTAATAATGTGTGACTTGTTAAAAACAGATTTTGTTCATTTGAAGGTTTTACTAGCACCCAGTTTCAACTTAGTTCTCTTGGGAAAATATTTAGCATGCATTTAAATAGCTTGACACATACAGCTAATTAATTTGTCTAAAGCAAAATATTATATGAATCATAAACAAAGAGCTGAAAATTGAAATAGTGCCAGAATTAAAGCCTGAGATATCCTAAGCTTAATTAGCCTCAGGATGTTTTCTTGTTATTGTTGTTGGTGGTTTGAATCCTTATTTTCATTAAATAAGGTACATAGGATAACGTCTATTCTATGTACATAAAATAATGTCTACATTATCGTGAGATATAACACTAAAAGTCTCTATGTAAGAATGGGAACTCTTCATATATTTCCAGAAATTGAAAGACCTTTCAGAAATCTGATTATTTTATTTTATTTATGAATAATTTTACATATTCATGTGGTACATAATCATGTTTTGATTCATATAATGTGTAACAATCAGGGTAATTAACATATCTATCCATTCAAACATATACTATTTCTTTGTTTTGGGAACATTCAGTATTTTCCTTCTAGCAATAGGAATCAGATTTGGAAGGAATTTGTTGAAGTAACACAGATGATGTTAGGCAGGGTGCCAAACTAAAATGGGCTGCCATTCCTCTCCCCCAGCCCGGACCTGGAGCTGTATAGAGCAGGAGAGAGGCTGATGGATCTAAGTAGGAAATTTCATTATATAACTTATTTAATAGCCAATACTTTTTATTTTTGTTGGTGTGGGTATACATTTAGTATAGAGTTGAAACACATTCTTTTTAGTAAAGTATCACAAGAATGGAAAAGCGAGTATCTAATGTACTCAGTACTAAGATAAAGCCAGTAAATGTTCTGATGCATGCCCACATAGAAGAAAAACCCATTTCAATTCAAGATGGGGAGAGAGATAAGGAGGAAGGGGAATGGAGAGGGGGTTGAGGTGCTCTTACTGAAAGGGCGTGGAGTGGGGGTGTCTGGCACACCTTTTGTGTTTGGGATATAACCACAAGAGGGAATCTACCTAATAAAATCAAATATTTTGACCTGGTTGGTTGTACCCTTACATTAACCTGAAATAAATTTACTTCTCAAAAAAAAAAAAATGTCTTTGAAAACAGAAGATGGTCATGTTCTAGTGTGAGGTGATAACAGTCCTCCATAATAGAAAAGAATCAGATGCAATGAGTTGGGGAGAGATAAACAGGATTTTTAATTGCAGTATTCCTTCATCCTCACACCCCCACCACCCACCAGTGTTTCTTTGAGGAAGTCATTGCTCCACCAGTAATTAATGCAATATAGAAAAAAAGTCAGTGCCATTTCAGCTTCAGGGTGGGATGGTAGGGTGATACCACTTGGCTGATGTAAGGGGCAGATAACAGGAAATATGAGTAGATTGGCCACTAACAACCCTTTTCTCAAAAACTGAATGTGGAAACATTATATCCTAGTAACACTAAGTTGGTAGAAATACAAGAAGATTCTTTGTAAGGTAGGTTTGCCTGTAGTGGAAGAGTTGATAAAACAAGAGCCTCTCTATTTTGAGGCATACTTCTTTCCAAATCCTAAGCTTATGTGATGCTGCTAAGAAGGAACTGGGCCTCTTCAGCTGTACTCCCCACCCCATCCCACTCATTGTCAGTCCAGTGGTTAATACATCCAGAGGGAAGGAGACCCCAGGGAACAGAAGCACATTAACACTCACTGCAGAAGGAAGACCACATTTGTAATAGCTTGTATCAGAAAAGCAGAATTTCTTGACTAAATGGAGAAAGGAATATGGCAATAGGGTAGCTACAGTCCATTTTTTGCTTTCGTCAGCATATAGAGTCAAGCCATCTATGAATCAAGTTAAAACTTTTCTTTTTCTACCAATTGGTTGCTGGGTTCACCTCCCCCATGTGGCATTAGTGTACACAGAGAGAGACCTGCATTGGAGAGTGGTGGGCGACATGAATTCTGTGCCCCCCTGTGCCCTCTGTTATCACCAGTGCTCCATCGCAGATGTATGTACCACTTTCATCTGATTATGCTCGGCTGTTGGGCGTACATGGTTTTATCACTTGGTTCTAACAGAGCCCAGTTCACCATAAGCAGTGTGGCTGCATAGGAACGTGAGGTCCCACAGCTAAGATCTCCAGATCTATTGGAGCACACTAGCCTTAATCTGGATTTTTAGCTGTATTTCAGTTGTTCTTCACCTGGTTTTATAATTTTTGGCTGAAGATGACATGCTCTTGCTTCTTAACCCTAAGGATTCACTTTGTGATTCTATTTGTGCTTTCTGTAAACTCTGCAAGGCGGCTGTTCTGCCATGGGTCCTTCTAATACCACACAGATTCTGCCAGTTTGCCTGGCTCAAGATGCAGCAAGTCCAAGCTACAGAGCAAACATCTATTTCTGCAAAACCTATTTCTAATCTAGCCCGATCCAAATCTCACAGCAGTATCAATTGGTAGATCTTTGCATTGCTTTCTTAGTGATGGGAGATATGAGATTCTTTCTTACTTTGGAAGAGATGTTCCAATATTAATCAAACTAGCATATCCCTAAAATCTTCACCAGCATGGTAGTCCTTGTATCTTCTACAGCACATGTGTCTCACCAAGATCAGTGATATATATGACACTTCTTATTCATCCACTCTTATCATCAATAGGATGCAGTATTAGGAAATTTTCTAAATTGTGCATATGGTGCAAGTCCCTTCAGCCTGTATTATGACTAAGAGTAAAAAAATTAACAAAATGTTATCCAATCCATGTGAATACACTCTGCTCTTGATCCTATTTTTGGTCCTGGTTCCCAATATGAATGGGAAAAAAATGTATTTGCCAAATAGGTGTCCGCATACCATGTATTGTGGCTGTGTTAATTTTCTCTAGTAACTTTCACTGTAGTATTAATAGCAGTTGCTACCTGATAAAGTTTGGGTAGTCTATCATAATATACCAAAAGCTTTCTTTCTTTCTTTTTTTATAATGAGATTAGGTTAGTAAATTAAATGGAGATGTAAGAACCAAGACCCTTACATCATATAGTTCTTGAAGGTTGGCACCAGTCTCTGGCAATCTCCAGTGTGCAATATTGTTTTGCATTTACTATCTTGGACAGGTTAAACAGGGGATAACTTTTGGTCTTCCCCAATCTCATAGCTCTTACATTATACTTAACAGCTAGCAAGTATGTTCCTTCAAATTATTTTTTTGGGAAATGCCCACTGTGTGGATCCATGAACTCAATGAACTTACTGAAGGTTGAACCTAAACCAGATTTCTGTTGATTGGCCCCTAAACATCCTAATTCCTACAGGGGCATCATGATTATGCTTCACATCCCCAAGTATAAGTATCAGCTCAGGAAGCTGAAGGGGCATCCATTCCAATAAAAGTCATGACACTGTCCCACTTTCTAGATATGAGTCAGATGTTAGATGCAGAATGGAATAGCTGAAGGAGAGAAAGGTGAGGTCATCAGGAAGAACAATTCTGCAACACCTCTCCAAATGCATACTATAATGATTCCCTCAGTCTTCACCAAGGGGAACAAACCATTGATGCAGGTAACTGTACACCAGGGAATGCGAAACTCAGACTGCTGAAACATTTGAAAATGTGTTTGGCTTCCTAATTATCCATCCATGAATTATTTTGATTGTAAAGACTGAGGAATAACCCTTGTAGGTTGTCAATCAATCTTGCCTCTAGGTCACTGTGTCTTATGTTCATCTCCATTCTTCTCTGCAGGTCAGCACCATCCCTATTTCCTGACAGCCATGTAGACTTTGCTGCTTATTTCTAGAATGGCAGGACCTGTTTCCTCACAGTTAAGCACCACCAGCTGTGTCTATTGTTTGGCGAGCTTGTTAGGCTCCCTTACTGACATCAGCTCTGTAATAGCATCTCCTGTCAGCAGATGGTAAGCTTCTCAGTGATGTTGGTGCCTCCTCAATGGTACATTCCCTATGGCTTTGGAAAATCAAGTGTCTCTAGGTTTTCCCATGGAACATTGCTGCATAGTAGGTTTCCTAGTTCTTCTTATTATTGATAGAAGATGTAAGCTGAAGGGGACATGAAATGGATATGACTTGAGAAGGAACCAGGCATTTCCATTGAATGCAAAAAACTAAGATTAACAAAATGATCCAGGTAGAATCCATTGAAAAACAATGGACTTTATTCTGCTTAATAAATACATTTCATGTCTTTCCTCTATTTAATAATAAATACATTTCATGTCTTTCTTCTATTTAATATATATTCAATTAGTGGTACAACTAACAAATTTAAAAATTAGGTAACAGTTATAAATATTATAGCAGAGTTCTTATTAATATTAAATCCAGACATTTCTAATTATTCATTCCAATGAGTTAGTAAAATATGCATATCTATTCTATTACAGAAGAGCCAATTGACTTTACTATTAATTTTTCCATAAAAAAGCAGGAACATGGGGGCTATAACGTTTTCCTTCTTTTTCACCTTAGCCAAAGTCACAAAGACTTTCTCTCGTATTTTTTTTTAGATGTTTTGATTTAATATTTAGATCTCTGATTCATTTGACTTAATTTTTATATATGGTATAAGGTATGGATTGAATTTCACTTTTTTATCATATGGAAATTCAATGATTACATCATAACCTATTTAAACCATAATCATTTTTTCCACAAAACCATCTTCTCTCTATTATTGAATACCAAGTGACTATATTTGTGTGGGACCATTCCTGGACTCTATTTTGTTACATTTATTTGTTTGTCTTCATGCCAGTACCACATTGTCTTGATTACCAAAGCTTTACTTAATAAATGCTGAAATAAAGTAGTGTAAGCCCTCCAACTTGCTTTACTTCCAAAGTTGTTGTGGCTATTCTCAGTTCTTTCCAATCTCATACATTTATATAAATGTAGAATCAGCTTGTCAATTTCTACAAAAATAATTATGATTTTGGTTGAGATTCCATTAACTATATAGATCAATTTGGAGAAATTTTTAGATATTGACAATATTGAGACTTCTAAGCCATGAATAAATATATCTGTCTGTTTATTTAGATTTTATTTAGTTTCTTTCAGCAATGGTTTGTAATTTTCAGTGGATAGGTATCAAATATCTTTTATTAGATGGAAGAGATGTTTCCAATATTACTCAAACTAGCATATCCCTAAAATCTTAAGCATTTCACTTTTGTGTATTATTGTAAATGGTGTTTTTAAAATTTTAATTTCTGATTGTTCAATGCAAGTATAGAGAAAGAGAATTTACTATTTTACATTAATCTTGTAACTTATAAAATTGGTAAACTCTCTTATTAGTTCTAATGCATTTTTAGTAGAATTTATGGAAATTTTTACTAGACAATCATGTCACTCATGAATAAAGTTTAATGTATTTCTTCAAATCTGGATGCTTTTTGTTCTCCTTCTTGTCTTATTGCTTTGGCTGGAACCTCTACTACAGTGTTTAATGGAAATTATTGGAAATGTTCTCACCTTATTCTTAATCTTAGAAATTAAGTTCAGTCACTAACAATTAAAATTATTTTAGTGAAAGGCTTATTAAAGATCACTCTTATTAGGTGGAAAACAGTTTCTAGTCCTAATTTGTTTGGGATTCATTGCTTCTTTTAGAAAAATAAGGAATAGATGTTGAATTTTGGCAAATGAATTTTCTGTATCTAATGAGATTAGCATCCATATTTTTTAGTTTGTTAATATAATGAATTACATCAATTTATTTCAAGTTTTAAAGTAATCTTGCAGTACTGAGATAAACATCACTTGCCATTATCTTCAACATATTGGTGTATTCAATCTGCTGACATTTTGTTGGGAAGTTTTAGATCTTTTCTCATGATATATATTGGTCTATAGCTTTTTTTTTTTTTTTTTGTAATGTATTTGCCTGGTTTGGATATCAGAATAATACTTGCTTCATAAAAATTGGGAAGTTTTTTTCTGAAAATTTCTAGCATAATTTTTATAGAATTTCTTTCTTATGTATTTGATACATTCATCCAGTGAAACAATGTTGGCCTGGAATGTATTTGCTAGGAAGATTTAAAATTGAAATTTGGTTGTTAAAATAAGTGTAGGACTATTCAGATTATCTAAGAAGATTCAAATTATGTTATAATATTGCCTAACTGACAGACTTGTTTCCGCAGAAAATTGGGAAAAGAAAGAATTCTCTACCATTAAAGACTTCTAAGGGAAAGAGGAAAGAGAATGTACAGAGAAGAGAATAAAACTAATTGTAACAAGTTTTCAAAATTTACTTATGAGTCATGGCAGTAGAAAAATATGTCAGGAAATTTTCTTAACCCAAATATTCGGTGGGGGGGTCACTCAGTATCCATGGGAGATTGGTTCCAGGACACTGCTCCCCCCCAACAGATACCAAAAATCTGTATATATTCAAATCCTTTAATATAAAGTGATATAATGTTTGCATATAACTCCTATATACTTTAAATCATCTCTAGATTACTTATAATACCAATACAATACACAGTTGCTATACTATATTTTCTTATTTTTTCTTGTTTATTTATTTTTTGAGACAGAGCCTCAATCTGTCACCCTGGATAGAGTGCTGTGGCATCACAGCTCACAGGAACCTCCAATTCCTGGGCTCAAGTGAGTCTCTTGCCTCCGCCTCCCAAATAGCTGGGACTACAGTCACCCGCCACAACTCCTGGCCATTTTTTGGTTGCAGCAGTCATTGTTGTTTGGCAGGCCCGGGCTGGATTCGAACCTTCCAGCTCAGGTGTACGTGGCTGGCGCTTTAGCCTGTTGAGCCACAGGCACTGAGCCGCTATGCTATATTTTAAAAATTTATATTATTTTTATTGTTTTTCTCCAAATATTTTTGATGAATGATTGAATCCATGAATGAGTACCCATGAGTTGAAGGTCTGACTGTGCTTGTACATTTATAAGGTTGGTTCTTATCAGACTTCATTAATTTATATATATGCAAACGTTATAAATATGGATAAGTCATGGTTAGTAATTACATAATATTTCATATTAGTACTGGATAAGATCAAAATAATATAAAAGCCAAGAAATTAAATCCCTTTTATTCATACATTTTTCAAAAACTCCTTCATATACTCATTGATTCAGTTTGTTAATGCATTTATGAAATTATTCATTATCCACCAGTGTTTACTAAAGGTCTTTTATGTGTCAGCCACTGTTCAAGGCCCTAGAAATTTAGCTGTGAATAATAAAGACCAGCATAATAAAACAAACCAGAAAATATCAAAGGACCATAAATCTGTGATCCTTTGATAATATGATTAAAAATAAATGTGAAAGAGATGTGAAATATTCTAGGGGCTGCTTTAGATTAGGGGGTCAGAAATAATAAAATGAACCTAAGCTGAAATCTCAGTGACAAAGAGGATCTTGCCACAAGCACATCGAGGGGACAAATAATTTGTGCAAAGGAAACAACTTATGAATAAAACAACATAATGGAATATACTGGCGTGGTCTGAGAATCTCTGAAGATTGAGGGAAATGCAGATATTGGAAGATGAAGTCAGAGAGGTAGAAAGGATCCCCCTGTCAGACATTTCCAGGGGTGTCCAACCCTTTGGCTTCTCTGTACCACATTGGAAGAAGAAGAGTTGTCTTGGGCCACATATTAAGTGCACAAATACTAATGAAAGCTGATGAGAAAAAAAAAAGGCATGTGCATAACTTTTGTGATATCCACCACCACAAATAAGCAAAAAGTCCTGACCTACATGAGGCTGGTCAAGGCCCTTTTACGAAGGAAAAAAAAGGAAATCTCTTGGAAGATGTCAAGGAGAGAAGTGACACAATATGATTTATGTGTGTAAAGGGTTACTCCAGAGGCTAGGTCAGGACAAAAGAAGAAGCAGGTATCCAAGTGATGGCAGATGGGTGTGTAGCACCGTGGCCCCACGCAGAACATGCTGTTGGATGGGACTGAAGACTCGGGGAACATTTCCTCCCACTTGACTTGCACATTTTTGGCCTCAGCAACTATGTGTAGTGCTGTCATTTCCTGAGAGAGGAAATCCTGTCTAAGAAGAAGATTTGAAGGAATGGAAATCAAGATGTCTTTTCGGATATTTTAAGTTTGAAGTAACTAATGGATATTCCAGTGAAAATGTTAAACAGGCATTTGTACATATAACTGCAGAGTAGAGGAAGATTCCGCCCGTTGATGCTTTCACGCCACAAAAACTTTTAAGAAACTATTATGTATTAGGCAAGTCTGCTAAGGAGGGGGTATTAATAGGAGAAAGAAATAAGATCATCTCTTATTTGTAAAAGTTCACCTTTTAGTGGGAGTAACAGATATATAAATGCATAATTAATGCACAGTGGAATAAGTACTATAATAAAAAAGAAGAACACAACACTTAAAGTAACAGATTATGGTGTGATCATTTCTGCTTAGGAAAACTGATAAAGGACATAGTAAAAGTGACATTTTCAGAGTTGCTAAGATTTTGAAGTGGATAGTATTTCGTCTTTAGTACAAATATGATGCCAAGTTACTAGAGTAAAATTTCTGAAAATAATCTTGTAACTGTGCATTAGATATTTGAAAACTAAGCTTAATATCTTCAGGAAGACACCAGGGGGAATTATCCCCAGTACAAATTACCCCAAATGCAAATAGAGAGACATATGAGGGTCAATGCCCTGCATGGCTGAAAGTCAATCATTTCTCACATGTTGCAATTTTGTCTGATTAGTCCCCTCCCCCGTTTTTTGGTATCACATGAGTAATTCAATGGATATTGAATTGCTCTCCATCTCCTTTCACATTGTCCAGGCAAGTGAGAATTTTTCAAAGTCTATTTTTAAAAATAGCAGTAAGTGCCCACATCTCTCCCAGGTGGCTTCTTGGCAAATACATACACACCGATCTTTTTTTTTTTTTTTTCCCCAAGTGCTTGCAGCTGTTATTACCAACTCTACTTAATTAGAGACATTGTAACTCCTTTTCCTACCTCTGTCTGTTTCTGCTTCCTAGACAACCTTGAAAGCAGCAGGTAAACTGCTAGAAACCAGAAGCTTAATGGCTTCTTGTGTCCTCCTGGAAACTATGAGTCCAGGAGAAGAGACGAGAGATTAGAGGGATGATTTTCCTCAGTCAGACAAGTTGTGTATTCCCAGCACAAACTTAGGAAGCAAGGAAAGCAGTCAGGGCGGTGGGGGGTGGGGAGGTGGGGGAGGGTGTTCAACCTGTGACTCTGGGCTGCATATGGATCGTGCCAGGACTTGTTTGCTTATTTGTGGTGGTGATATCAAGAAAATTATGCACAGACCTTTTCTTTTGCTCATCGTTTTTCACTGGTGTTCGTGCAGTTAATGGGAGGCCCAAGACAGCGCTGCTTCTTCCTGTGTGGTGCAGAGAAGCTGACAGGTTGGACACCCCTGCGTGGAGGAAGACGGAGGGCTCGGTTTGCTGCCGTTCTGGTCCCTCTTCAGAAGTGTGTTGTGTACACAGCTATGATTTAATAATAAAGACAATAAAAGAACAATAACAACAACAACAACAAAACAGAAGTGTGCTGTGAGGCCTAACGGATAGGCCTAACAGATACTGTGTGCTGCTTTGACATCCGGAAAAACAGAAAGACCCTCAAAGGGCCTAATCCCAGCTCCCCTCCCCACTCTCCTTCAGATAAGGTCGTGCAGCCACACAGCCCCATTATCCCAGGACCCAGAACCAGCAAGTACCCACTTATTCTGCAGTTGTGGGTTTGGGGTCCCTGTTAGCCCCTGGGATACCCAAACAGCCAATCACAGCCTGTCTTGGAACCGAGAGTTGTCTCACCCTCCCAGCACCCTGAAGCCTCCCTCCCCCGGCCCTGGTTGTTCACTCTTCCCGAGCGCGCGACCCGCGTGTGGCTCTGCACCGGGTGCGACGTCCTCCCTCCACCCCCGTGAGAACATGTGACCGATAAACTGCTGCTGTTCTCACCTGCCCTGTGCGGGGCAGTGTGTTCAGACACCCCCATAATCCTGGATAGGTCTTTCTCCATCACCGAAACAGGTAGATACGGAATGTTTAAAATAAATCGGTACTAGGATACACACGGCTCTTTTCCCTGGCCAAATACAGAGCACCTTAAGGGCAGGAGGTACGTGTCTTCACCCCAACAAGGGTGGGTGGACGGCATCTAGTGCTGAGCGTAACCTCAAATCAATAGTGTGCATTTTTTCCCATCCTAACCCTTCCTAGGTGTATATATATATATATATATATATATATATATATATTTTATTGTTGGGGATTCATTGAGGTTGTACACAGAACCAGGTTACACAGATTGCATTTGTGAGGCAAAGTCCCTCTTATAATTCTTACCCACCCCATTTTTGAAACTTGATATCACTTATCCAGGATGCATGCTTCCATCCTTCCTGACACCGCGGAGGGCTGATCTTCCGGCCGTATCAGGGTCTTCATTCTCCATCCTGCATGGATTACTCCCTTTCTAAGCATACTTTCCTTCTGAGGTCTTTCCGGTAGATATGTCAGTTCTCACACTGTTCAGAGCAGGGTTTCTGCCAGAACAGATCCTTTCCATCCTCTCTTGGCCCTTGTCTTCGGAAATTCTGATGCTCCAAGTTTTAATATTTTTTAGTTGACACATAATAATTGTACATATTTATGATATACAGAATGATATTTCAATACAAGCATACAATGCATAATGATCAAATCAAGATGATTAGAATATCCATCATTTCAAAGATTTTTTCCTTTCTTTGCATTAGGGACATTCAGAATCATCTTTTCTAGCTACTTGAAAAGTCACAATAAATTATTCTTAGCTATAGTCATCTTGGAGGGTGATACAACACTAGAACTTATTCCTCTATTAGTCTAGCTGTAATTTTGGAGTTGTTAACCTAACTCTCCCCATCTTCCCCTTGCCCCTACCCTTCTGAGCCTCTAATAAACATGATTCTATTCTCTGCATCTATCTGTACAACTTTTTAAGCTGCCCTTGAATGAGAAAATGTGGTGGGTATCTTTTTCTGCTTGACTTATTTCACTTAACATCAAGTCCTCCAGGTTAATTCGACCTGCTGATAATGATAGGATTTCGTTTTTCTCATGTATATATATATCACATTTGTTTTATCCATTCATTTGTTGATCAATAATTAGACTGATTTCATATCCTGGCTATCATGAATAGTGCTGTAATAAACATGGTGTACAGATCAAATATTACTTCAATATACTGACTTTTTTACCCCCTTTGGATAAATACCCATTAGTGGGATTGCTGTGATCCTTCAGGTTTTGATTGGGGAGTTTTCTTTGGGCATCCACTTCCGCCAAGCACAGTAGTTAGAATGCTGTCATGTGGTGTTATTATTTTGTTTGGAGTATTGTACAGTTTTAAACCACCAGGCAATGCTCCTTTGAAACCATGAAAATTTCACTATAAATTCAAGCATAAGTGATAGGCATTAGGTTTTCTCCTGGTCCTTGGATTAGCACAGTGAATCAAAAATTGACTAATAGCTATTATCCACATGAGCATGTTAGTTAACATTTGCACCATAGTCTGTGACCCAGTTGTAGTTACTTTCCAATTCTGAATACATGGAATTTTCCAGGGATAAATGTTGATGACATCAGTTTTGTAGCTATTTTCATAGACATGTGTAACTACTCTGTACTCACACATGGCAGATTCATGTACACACTTGTACATTCCCCATTTTCACACATACAACAGATTTCTTCCTGGTTCTTTTTCCATCCTTGCTGCAAAATATATTCTATTTCCATTTGCCTCTGATGTAATAAAGCTCTCCTGAGTGAGATGGAACAGAGATTATCTGATGAATTGGCATTGCAGTGATAATACTTTCAGAGCTGACAGTGAGGAGGAGATTGATTTTTGCACATGGAATCAAATGGCAACTGAAAGTGATGCCTCCAAAACAATCTCCTCCTTCTGTTTCACATTGCTCCTTCTTCCATCTGCCAGATCATTATCTTGTGGGCAGGGGAGACTCAGGACTTTATGTAATTCGTGGCAGTTTTACAAGGGAGAGCTGTAAGGGTAGAATGTCTGGTGCCATGCTCTGATTGACATAGGTTTATAGCACACAATGATGGCAGAGAGATACTCAAATAGGGGGAAAAAGAGTATTTATTCATGGGCTAAGGTTGCATTTAAATAGCATGGAGATCATTTTAAAAATAGTAAGAAAACCCATAGTATGTAATTCTAGTCCAGGCTTGTATTAACATGGCATGTCCCAGCTCATACTTTAGTCCGCTTTGCAGCTGGAAGACAAATTTAATTCCCCTTTGAGTCTTTGTAGTGCTTTGGTGCATTTCCAAGGACAGATTAAAGGCAATTCATGGTCTGTGGAATGCGTTGGTTGCCCATGTTATGACCTGGTAATTGGTATGAATGAATGAATGAATGCATTTACTCTGGAAGGTTCTGAGATCTAACAGGTTTATTGAAATTGTTTTAAATGGATTCTTCCCATCATTTAAAAAAAGTGTCTGTAACCTCATTGATTTATGTTGAAAGGTTCTTTCCATCTTTTCAAGAGATTGGTGGGGATGTTTATTTTTGATAATATCAAGTAGGCCCTGCCCTCTGCTCCCCTGCTTATGTGTGCCTGTCAAAGTGCTCGCAGTCTCTGGGAATTGTGCATCTCAGACTTTTCGCATTAATGTTGGAGGTAATTTAGCTTTAATGGAACAGGAATCTATGAGACATGTAGAACAAAGATTCCCTGTTTCTGGGAAGACCATGCTAAATAATACATTAAAATGGGTTGCCACATAGACACACTCTGCAACCACAGCTCCAGTTTGTAAGGAATGAAAATCCAAAGTAATTCTCCTGTTATCTCAACATGAATATTACTTACCTTTTAAAGCACAGCTCCTATCTTCCCTCTGTGGATGGAGAAGGTTCTCAACCATTCTCTGACTCGTCAGCCTCGCCTCTATGATCTTTACTCTTAGTAGACAGCATTGCTCCTATGGTAGGAAAAGTACAAGGGTCACAGCAAGCAGGAAACTTCACAATTCTCTCCTCTTTCACTTCTTTAACAAAACATTTATGAAGAGGGCGCCATTCCACAATCTACTGCCTCATTCCCTGTTTCTTCTCCACCTACTGAAAGAAGCTTCTAGAAACACTGAATTACTGAAAAAAGGTTCTGATTAAAACAATGACTTTCTGACCAGGCAAATTAAACCACCAGTCTCTGCTTCATTCTACTTGATCTTGGTGGCTTTAGACATTAGGGTCCATTCTTCCTTCTCTTCTTCCTTCTACAGTAGTTCCCCCTCATCTGTGGGTTTCTCTTTCTAGGATTTCAGGTACTGGCAGTCCTGGGATTTTGGTCCTGGCACCAAAAATATTACATAGAAAATTCCAGAAACAAGCAATTCATATATTTTAAATTGCCCACGGTTCTGAGTAGTATGGTGCCATCACACACTTGCTGCTCTGTCTTCCTCGGGATGTGAATCATCCCTCTGGCCAGTGTGTCCACTCTGTAGCTGCTACTGCACCTGTTTATTAGTCATTTAGTAGCCATCTCAGTTATCAGATGGACAAACTGCGAGAAGAACAAGGAGAAGCACAGGACTATAAGATATTTGAAAGAGACAGAGAAGTACCCCATTGACGGTACTGTTATTTCTGTAAATTGTTATAATTGTTCTATTTTATCATTGGTTATTGTTGCTAATCTATTTTTATGCCTAGTTTATGAATTAAACTTTTTAATAGGTATACACGTACAGGAAAAAAAACCATGGAACATAGTAGTTTCAGGCATCCACTGGAGGTCTTGGAATGCATCCCCCATAGCTAAGGAAAAACGATTATAATCTGAATATTATTTTTCTCCTTTTTTGATATTTACTCTTATTTATCAGATTGTTCCATTTTTGTTTACTGCAGGCACTCTGTTTCCTATGCCTGCTCGGAGTACAAGTGAGTGAGGCGTATGTTAGGCTGTGAGTATTCTCGGAGGCAAGCAGGGCAGAGCTGCTTGATACTGGCTTGTCTCTGCCTTCTGCTTTGTCCAGTATCACCCCCCAACACACACATTACCATTTTCCTTCTAATTGTCTAGCCAGTTTGGAGATAGAAAGTGCTTGTCTTATTGCTTGGCATATCGTAATCACTTAATTAAAATCAGCTAATTATAGACTTAAATGACCAAATAAAATCTTTAAAAAATTTCTATTATTTGCTTTTGATTAATTCTCAACACTGCTTTTCCTTCCTTAAAACAATTCAATTAATTCAACGAAAATATCAAATATCCATGAATTACCCCGTGTTACTTTTTTCTCCTTTTCTATATACTAAATGATTTCTTTGACTGGAGTTGGATCAATACTTCTTTATATATTTCATTGGAATTCCAGGAAAGCCTTTTGATAATTTCTTATTTAATTAAAACATTAATATAATTACATAGAGCAGGAGTTATAGATTAATTTTATTGTAAAGTTAAAGGTATTGCTGAAATGAGATGAAATTGAGGGTCACATATTTACCTTGGCTGGGCATTGAGTTAGCCCAAAGCTCAATTAGTGATAGAAATCATCATATATTTGTGGATTGAGTTTGCATCTCAGAGACAGAATCTACCTCCAGCGCTTTTGGAAAGGTTTCTGAAAAAGAATAAACAATGTGCTACATACCCTCTGACATGTGTAAAGAGGGGATAAATATGAAGAGGGGGGAAAATAACACACAGAGAAATATGGCATTGAAGTTTATATAATAATTTAATGAGGAATAATATAGAAGGCCTAGATTCATATTATACTTCCAGTACTCCTAAATCTCTGATAACTCACTTAAACTCTACAAATGGGACGTTGGGAATAATTCACCTACCCATCTACTTCCCAGTGCTGGAAAGTTCCTTGACTATCCACATGTTAAGAATTATTTAGATTACCATGCTTTCAGTAAATATGCACTATCTATTGGCTAAATTGAATTGACCCTACAAAAAATCTTAATTATCTTTTTCCTAAAACTCAGTATCCTTATGAACATGATAGATCAATCCTATGTTGCCTGAGGCAAATTATTCTTACAATGCTAACTATAACTTTATCTTCCCAAATTTTACTTTGTTTATCTGTAAAACTGGGACATCAATAGCATATATTTACTTCATGGACAAGTTGTAAAGCTTAACTGAGACAATACAGATCTACCTTTGGGTTTCAATTCCAGATATTGGGAGTTGAATTCCAGACTACTTCAATGAAGAAAATACCACAATAAAGTCCGTCACATACTTTAAAAAAAGTTTTTGGGTTTCTAGTGCATGTAAAAGTTATGTTTACTCTATACTATAGTCCATTATGTTTGCAATAAATAGCATTTATGTGTACAAAAGTACATACCTTAGTTAAAAAATTATTTATGACTAAGAATGTTGTGTCCTGAGAGTTTGATATTATTATTATTATTTTTTTTTATGTAGACACAGA